>OY759262.1:33771571-33996571 GCA_963662155.1 Lamellibrachia columna
GATTGTTATGAATGAACATGCCTGTTGAATACGTTGATGTCGTTCTGTCGCTGTTCGTAGTTGCTCTGTCGCATGACGTCCTCCCAGCATCGACTCAAGTTGCAATTTGTCAAAGGCTGGTTGTAGTGGGTCAAGTCTCCTTCCGTGTACAAGTTCATCATCCGAAACTAGAACATTACATGCACCGGTAAACAACAACTCACTCTAACTTGTCAACTAATTGTTACTACAGAAATGGTAACTAAGAAAATAAATGCAATGAAGGATAGTAAATCACAAGGAGTGGATGGAATTCCGGCAAAACTGCTATTCGAAACAGTAGAACAAATTATTATACCACTTATAATAGTGTTCAACTTTTCATTAAAAGAGGAGTGGTTCCTTTTGAATGGAAAGAAGCAAACATCAATCCATTATTTAAAAAGGTTTCGAGAAATAAGTAAGAGAATTACAGACCAACGAAATTAATATCAGTGATTTGTAAATTATTAGAAAGGTTAATTAAAGACCATATGTTGGACTTCTTTGTTAGGCATACATTATTAAATCCATCTCAACATGGATTCCTAAAAGCGAGGTCATGCTTAACACCTGTTTTGTTTTTTGGTGGAAATGTAAAATGTAACAAGCAACGTACTGAAATTTGCGGATGACACAAAATGTGTTTAGAAGGGTTAACAATGATGGTGATAACCAACATTTACAAAACGATCTAGACATATTAGTGAAATGGTCTGAGAAATGGCAGATGTTGTTAAATTTTAGGAAATGTAAATGCCTACATACAGGACATGGGAACTTGGATGTAAACTGTAAAATGGGATAGAATGTTCTGGGTATTGCTGCAAAAGTTTCAGAGCAGTGTAATATTGCAGTTTCAAAGGGTTTTCGAATTATTGGGTTGAGTAATAGAGATATAACGTACAGGCACAATGGTAATTATATCTCTTTATAAAACAATAGTTAGGCCTCATTTAGAATACTGTATACAAGCTTGGAGACCATATCGTAATAAGGATAAAGATACGCTTGAGAGAATACAGAGGAGAGCAACTAAATTAATTCCAGAACTGAAAGACCTTAGCTATGAAGAACGCATGAAAGAATGTGGTTTAACAAACCTATAGACAAGGAGGTTAAGAGGAGATCAGATTGACATTTTTAAGATATTGAATGGGTATAAAAATATTTATAAAAATATGGTTTTCTCACTCAAGAAAGATAGTAGAACTAGAGGACATGAGGTAACTTTAGTAAAGGATCAGTGTAGATTGTAATCGGGGACATAGTTAAGTGTGGAAAGCATACCTCCTTTTTGTTAGATTGGTGCATCTAAATTAATAATCATGCGGTTTGCTCTGCCATGTCTCTTGCGAAACCTCCGAAAATTTAATTTTAAGAATGGTACCCTAAATTGCCAATTTCCGCGACTTGCGTCATGGAACGTATTGACTATTGCACATATTACTTCATGGAAATTTCTGTATATAATATATTTAGACAAGTGGACAAACATATGAAAGCTAAACATCCACTCTATCTGTCGACATGTGGTTTGTCACTATATGTTGAGTATTTGTGAAATAAGAGCCGTATAATAACAATGACCCTATTGTTATATACTCCAAAAACGAGTCACACAAATCATAACGTAATCATAAGCTGCTAACGAATATTGTGTTGGCAGTATTATAATTATTGCCTACTTTGATGTGATACATATGTTTATTAGCTACAATTTGGTACCAAATGTATACCCATATATTATATACAAATATAGTTATAGTGTTGGCAACATGACAACCCTAAACAGCCGAATAAGACTTAGTACGGTTGTTCATTTGCATGATTAAACAGACATGTGAAAACAGTATATCTCTAAAGTACAATTTCATCTTATATTTTGGACCCAAGGACGTGATGCCGCCTTACAAGCTCGTGCACACCTACTGGACTAAGGAAAACATGTCAACCGGATGTTGTCTGAATTTGAAGCAACCCTAGAGAATATTCCAACACGTGACCGAAGTAGATAACATGCTGCCATACACGGTATCTGCTGGGCACACAAAGTATGTTGCATGTATACCACACTGCTTGCAAACAATGAGACACCAATCACCAGATGTGGTGACAGCCTTCAACCAGGGCCATTTCACAGTCCATATGAAGAGTGGAAAATTCAATGGAGTATGGACGGACATGACCCTAGAACAAACGTATAACAAGGAGGCCAAGACGCAACTTTCCAAGGGTATTACAAAACAACAAGCTGTCAGTGAGAAGTACACGAGTGCACTGCCTGTTCTTACTGCTATTTCGGAGCAGACTAAGGCAATGGTACATGTCAGTGAGGGGACCGGTACTCCCAGACGACCAACGAAGACAGACATCGAAAGACAGAGATGCAGTCAACAACATAAAGGTGCTTGTTGTTGGCTTCATCTATCCATTCACATCATCCTCTTCTGATCTCTTGAATATCGCCACTAGAGAGAAGACTGCCCCTCTAGATCTTTTAGAAGCAAAAGAGAAGGGACAGGAAACACTCAGCAGCGCTGAAGAAACGATCAACACAACTGTTACTCCGATACGTCTGCAGACTTTCCACGAGAAGCGACAGAAACCAATAACATCACTGAAAACAAAGATATACCAGAAGAGAGAAATATTGTCCGGAGCCTCCACTTTCTTCGTGATATTGACAGTGACTCCTTCAGCTATGAGTGGATTAAATACCCTGCTTCTCTCTTTGAGCCAGATGATCAAAGTTATGTCATGAGGAAGGGTAATAAGGCAGATTATGGTGTAGCTATGAAAAGTGAACTTGGAGATTCCTGGGTAGAAGAAGACCACTTACCACCCACTGAGGGTAATGTGCTGCTGGTTGAAGCCATGGCATTTGTACATCGACAGCAGGACACCGGGTGTAAGAAGTTCCTCAATATGGCAACTCGCATAAGTTGTTGATCTCCAGTCCAAAAGGGTTCAACATAGTGAACTCGGTTGGTGATCGGTATGGTGTATAATTGAGCCTAAAGGAACCAGAAGGGTCAGACGACAGAATACACAAGATGAAAGTCGCACATATGAGATTCAGGATAATCTTTCCATACCAACATGGGAGTATTTCATCGGTAACGCTAAGAACAAAGCAGCGTTGCAAAGGTGCCGAACATCCTGAAATGGTCCATAGAGATGTGCAGCTTATCAATGGAGGCTTTGCCAGTGAATATGTCATCATTCAAGGAAATGGATCCCAAACCCTACCAGATATGTCGTGTGAATCTCACGAGGAAGCAAATATACTTTACACATCTAGCATACTGTGTGCAGCACTACGGCTACTCACATGCTGTGATACAAGCCACGGACACTGACATTCTGGTGATGGCCATTTACCACAGTGTGCGAATTCCTGGTCTGGAAGAGCTCTGGGTGCAGAAGGTGCGACATACATACTTTGTCACCGGATTACGAGAGATGGCTGAAAATAATCAAATGTTTTATGTCTTCAGCTACACCAGCTCTTCGGTGTGGTCACGTCATGAGTGGTTGTGACACAGTGAGTTGTCCCTTCCGAGGCGGAAAGAAAAAGCCGTACAAGGTAGTTATGTCGGCTGCACAAGATATATCTGCTATATAACTCAATATTTTTTAGCAGTTTATATAACATTATTTTATGATTTGTGTCACTCATTTTGGAGTAACACAAATCATAAGTATTCAAAACATAGTGCAATCCACATGTCAACTAATGCAGTGCATGTTTAGCTTTCATTTGATAGTCCATTTGTGTAAATGTATTATATACATATACACTATGGACTAATATATATTTTCATGAAGTAATATGTGGAATAGCCAATATGTTCCCTGACGCAAGTCGAGGAAATTGTCAATTGAGGGGACCCTTCTTAACATAAAATTTTCGGAGGTTTCGCAAGTGATATGGCACAGCAGGCCCCGTGATTGTTCATCTAGATGCACAAATCTAACAGAAAAATTAGGTCTACTTTCCACACTAAACAATGTCCACTCCATTCCCAAAACTTTGCTGTGGATATCAGGAAGTACTCATTCTCACAGAGGACAATAAATGAATGGAACACATTATCTACAGACAGCGTTACTGCTACAAGTGTGAATTATGTTTAAAAGCAAGTTTTGTACATATTTCAGGAGGGCGGGTTTCACATAGATGAAATATAGATGAGTTTCACATAGATGAGTTTTTCATTGCCTGTGTCTGTTAAAGCAAATGATCCTTTTAGATTAGTCACATGTTGTCTAATATCAAATACTCTTGTTGGTTTGGCTATAATTTTCAACTTATTGAAATAAAATAATTACTTAGAATATAGTAATTATTTGTTTAAACAACTAAGAATTTTGTTTCAGTGACTAATTACACGTCACATTAATATTTTAAGTTACACTATTATAACTATAAACCAGATAAATGGAAAATGTATTTCTATTTTTGGAAAATGTCACAGCAGGCATGACCTCTTGAATTGAACCTTTTAATTCCATCAACCATGTTTTAACTTTTATACAGGGACGATTGTTGTTACTTTTTATACAGACACAAAATCACTCACAACACTACAAGATCCATAATCTGGTTAAAGTTAATATTGTTTAATAACTTTTATTGCTGAGGGCAAAATGCTGGTGTTCTTCAAACAGTCTTAAAGAGAAAACATGATAGATGGAGAATTTTTTTTTTTTTTACTGCTACTTGCTAAATGTTGGCCTAATCACAACACCAAAAATATAAAATTATGTATATTAAAGTACAAACAACTAATAACAATACAAATAAAAGTGTCTAAATTCTCAGGAACCCGATCTCAGAGGTGCAACGTACAAATCAGAATCATTATGCATGATGTCATGAACAGGAATACACAAAAGTCATCACCAGAGCGAGGGACCGCAGGCGATTTAGTTCGCAAAGGCAATATGAAAAATGTTCTGAGATTTCTGTGGAAACTAGCTATAGTTTCAAATGATTTTAAGGGGATGGGGAGATCATTCCATATTTTGAGAGCATGTACAGAGAAAGTACGATTGTCCAGGTTAATCTTAGTTTCAGGAACATAATGCTATTGCGAAATAGACGAACTGACAATAATTATGCCCATCCCCTTTGGTCTAAAATTCATAGGAAATACAGGAATTTGCAAATAAAAGTATTGGAATAAGATAAGAACAATTTAACAAAATATAGCTTCTGTCAGGTGGCGCCATCTAGTGAATTGAGTTAATGTAAATTAGCAACGGCCGACTTTCAGCACGTCACGAAATTCACCGAGTTCACCGATCTGATTATAGTATGTTGTAAGTCACATGATATGACAATCAGATCCCCCACTTACAGGTTGTCATTGACACGTTTCAAATATGCAAATGACCAGCCAACACAGACAGTGCAGTACCTTGTCAGAAGAAACACCGATTGCGTGAGCGGCTTTCTCCATCCAGTGCTCAGTGATGAAGAGACCTTGAGGAGTCCCAGCTCCACGCATCGCTGTGTTCGCAGGCAAGTTTGTCTTGCACATGTGACCTCGCACGATGACATTCGGTATCCTGTAGCTGTTGTCAGCACTAAATATGGCCCTCTGTATCACCTGTGGGGATTACAAATGAAACATTTGTTATCATCATTAATTGCATTCACGACAACAAAATACGTGCTGATATTAAGTTAAGCTGTCAGCATTAAACATGGCCCTCTCCATCACCTGTGGTGATCACAAATGTAACATTCGTTATCATTAATTGCATTCACGTAGAGAAACATACGTGCTGAGATTAAGATCTGGCGTCTGTGAACCAGTCTGAACCTCGTGGAACGTATGTATAAGTTTGTAAGCGCTGTATTAAAATCGTACAGAAACACAATTTATTGTGTTCCTAGAAGAAAGGGGTGAACACAAATTCATGTACTAAATAAAAAATAGCATATTAGTCTTAATAATGTTTGACATGTTAGAGAGACAATTTTGTATTATAATGTAATTTACGGGCAGATTTTGCTGAAATCAAATTGTGCACTCATAACAACATTACAGACAGTTTTGTATTGTAATACACATTTGGGCACACATAACAACTTTAACATTAACTTCAATACTCTGCACGTATGGGTGAATTCGCATGCGACAGACACACAAACATACAACTGCACATATGCCCACTCTATACTTAATAAGCACACACGTATATGCCCCTGTGATGTTGGCTGTATTTTTAGTAATGCATCATCTTCATTTTCATCATCAGGAAAACGTGTGTTGAGATTACACACTGTGGAAAGCCAAGCTAGGTTATGGTAGTACTTACCAGTTTGGGGAATTTATCAAATTGTCATGATCGATCATTAATTTATCAAACCATTCGATGACCGACCGATAATCGATCATAGAAGTTAATCAATATGTAAAATCAATATGATAAATTAATATGATAAATAAGACTGTTTCTATTTGTATTTCTCAAGTTCTGTAATACTTTTGATATTAATCAAAACAGAGAAACAAAGCAGTTTTTGGTTTATTTAATATTTCAACATTTTGAGATATTCAATCGTTCCCCACCTCGCGAACTGCCGACGGGAATTGAGAAAGTGATTTCAGTCCTTCCTTTCCATGCCCAACTTTGTTGACACCATTATCAACACAGTTAATAATACAGAGGTTTTCACTGGTCGGTAAATGGGAGAAGTGGGCAAATTAGCCAATCAGATGTATTTTCTCTTCCTGTCATGTTTATACTCTTGTCATGGAACGACAGTGAATGGAATTCAGAATTAATATAATCGAAAATGAACAATCACACAAGATCGTGATCAATTCGTTTGGAAGCATGAACCAATCAATCGTTGACGAAATTCATTAATCGGAACAGCACTAGTACTTACTGTGACTGACAAGTCTAAGGCAAAGCCACAGTTGCTGTAGAGGTCTATCTCCAGTGCTTGAATCATTCCTGCTTTGGTTAAACCAACCTGTAGGAAAACCATCATCACAATGATCTATACATAATTATTATAACTATTTTGTTAAGCAAACGGAACATTATAACGTATAATTGTAGTACCAACTGGAAAACAAATAATGCACAAACAAATGCACACATACATGCAAACATGCATACACACATGTAGGCATACTAAATAATGTCCGCATAAGATGTTGCAGTAACAGATGAATAAATTGTTTAACATATATACATACATACAAGTCAACCTGTGATGACAAAATTACTGAGATTTTTAGCCCCTTGACGCTGCCCCTCGAACGCCCGACTGCCTGGCACTTGATCGCATCGCACGTACGTGACCGATCGCCCTTTCACACATCTAGTCCATCAAAGCAAACATAACAAAGGAATACAAAATAAAGTATTCATTGTTACACAGACATGGCTAATCAGTCTGTCTATACTGGTAGGCCTACGATCATTTTATCTTTGTCGAGTTTCCTGGATCAGGCGGATGATTAGTCTACGCTTGCAGCCAATCATTGAAATTTGTGCAAACTACTGCTCTGGGTACCCAAAATAAAGTCCCACACCTTTTGAAGAACTCAACTCAACTATATTTAAAAATGATACAAAGGCATGTACACAAAGGAACTGACTCGTGGGCGATGAAAAATGGTGCAATGACTCATAGTAACCATTTCCATGCCAGGGAAAATTCCTGTACGAAAATCTTTTACCAACACTAAAATATATTAAAGTATTAATAATTATATAAGTTACCTCATATATGCCAACTCTACTTATTTAGGCGGTGTATGGGGTGTTCAGGCAGTGGTGGCACCTCTGATGGGGGACATGTCGTGTTCCTCCGGGGGCAGTTCATCCACCTATGGTGCCCACCTGGCACCCAACTCTCACCTGTGGCTCCATGAAGTTGTAGCATGCACAGCGGCCACACCCTGGTAAACATCTTCGACAGGCTGACCAAACTAGGTGAGGGTAGCTGACGGGACTAAAACCATCGGTGAGATATGGTTTGTCTACCTAAGCATGTGAAGACTGGACTCGGCGGATTGCACGGAGGAAACCAGCTGTTTTAATTCCCAGAAAGGCAGACCCAGCAGCGTGTTGTGGAATGCAAAGACGAGCAAGACGAGACACGAAGGACGTCGTGGGCGTCTACTGCATCCAGTTCCATCTCCAGCCGGCTCAACCTTGTCTTGCTGCTGGATTCAGTTGGTCTCGGACGAGTGAGTGCGGTCGACGATGCACAACTCCTCCTCACGTTAATCAAAATCACCGCGCAAGTCACTTGTCATCCATTCCCATTACATTGCTCACCGAAAAAGTCGTGTGACGACGGGCAAGCAGCGAAGCGGCAGGGTACACTGGCAGCCGTAATCCGCAAACTTTCACAAAGGCGGCTCATGTCATATGGTCGTTCTCCATTGACATGGAGCAGCAGTGGGATTTGGCAGCCCCCAGAGCGACTGAGCAGCCCCTTTAGGAGTACACTGATCACCTCCGTAGTCTGAGGAAGGGGCTAGAAAAAGTTACATAAACATTGCCTGCTCCACTCTACCCTGTCCAGAATACGGCGTCTGGCGGGGACCCTGTCACTGCGGTCGAAACAACACAAAAAGGTTAGTGCTCACAAGGGGGGCAAAAGAAACGTTTCAAAGACAATTTCAAGATCTCCGTGAAAGCGTTTGCCATCATCCCCAACATCTGGGAACACACTGCTCAGGACCGTGTTGAGTGGCGCTCCTCCCTATACAAACTCGCTGCAACATGTGAGACAAACTGAACTGCTGCAGCAGAACAACGGAGGCAAGCCAGAGAATCTTCCAGGCGCAGATTGGCCTCTCCAGCCACCTGCACATTCACAGATCAATCCAGCCCCCTCAACCCCCGGATGACTGAAGTGGTCCTCATCACTTTGCGATGGACGAAAAACGACGACTTATTTAGGCGCCAGGTTATCGATTTGACGTATCTTCTACCACCTACCAATTTTCTACATTATTCATACTGTTTTCACCAAATGTCAGCAAAAGTGATTATTTACATACAAAGTGTTAGGTTCCGCACCTAACTAACTAACTTCGCAGGAAATTTCGTTGCATTCGGTATTTGAAAAAAACCTTTTCCCTTTCCCCGCACCTTCTCCAGCTTTGTTTAGACATCCACATGCCTGGCATTCAGGCAGACTGGTATACAGTATACGGTGTCGATCGCTTTTTTTTTACTTTTTGGTATCCTGTCACCCGCTGTTGACACGTTGTTATGCCTGGGGTAGTGGATAGCCTACGTCATATTAACGCCGTCTATCGCGTTACTTCTCTTGAATTTAACTACAATGGCAGCGTACAGTATCGACCAAAATGTAGGTTTAAAAATGAGTTTTAAGTTATAACAGTTTTTAAAAAATTACAAGAAAGCAAAGGAAACGAGAATATACCCTCTTGAATTATTTGAGGGAATCCAAGAGGGTTTTTAACTGTTTGGCTCCTTGTTCCTTTAGTGACAATATCAAAATGACGGAGACTCTTTACGAATGACGGAGAGTTGACAGGCTTACACATGCCTAAATACACATGTCAGGGCATTGTTATGGTTTCGCAATCATATAACTTCAAACACTATATTCCAAAGAATCTAAATTTAAAACCTGATGTTTAGTATATGAATCTTGGTAAATGTGCCCTGCCAGAAACTCTAGCACAGCATGTGTCTATTTAACATTACACAGTGAGCTTTATGAGCAATTGTTATTGTTCATCACAACAATAGGTAGCTCCCAGAGAAAGCCAGAATGTTTATTGACATAATTTGTTTTTCAATATTAATGTGTATTGGTATCATCTACCATGATGGTTGTATTAGATTATTTTTCAAGTACCTTGTATCTTCCGAGGAATGGATGTCTACTTCCTGTGATGACCATATCATCATCTCTGTCCAAATAGCATCTCACCGGACGTTGCAACCTATCAGTTGAAACATAACATGAAATATATGCATAAATATGCAGCTACAAACATTATACGTAAAACTAGGGGTGGAACCTTTTTTACAGAACTTCACTACTTAACGGTTATGATGTTAAGATTTATAAATATGAAATAATTCTATGTGAAAAGGCCTCGTAGACAAAAATAATACAAATATTCTAAGTTGCACACCAAAAACACAAACATACCACGAACGCACGAACATACCCACACGCACATCCACAATATATATATATATATATATATATGTATATATGTATATATATATATATATACATATATATATATATATATTATGTGTGTTTGTGTGTGTGGTGTATGAGTGTGTATTTTTGTGTATGTGTGTGTGCTTGTGTGTATGTGTTTGTGTGTGTTTGTGTGTGCGTGCGTGCGTATGTGTGTGCGTGTGTGTGTACGTGTGTATTATGTGTGTTTGTGTGGTGTGTGTGTGTGTGTGTGTTTGTGTGTGTTTGTTTGCGTGTGTTTGTGTGTGTGTGTGTGCGTGCGTATGTGTGTGTGTGTTTGTGTGGTGTGTGTGTGTGTGTGTGTGTGTGTGTGTGTGTGTGTGTGTGTGTGTGTGTGTGTGTGTGTGTGTGTGTGTGTGCAACTTACAATATTTTCATTATCTTTGTCTTTGAGGCTTTATATATATATATATATCACCCAATCGGTTGATTAATTTAATAAAGAAAGAGTGTTTTTTACAGAAAAAGGTTTCATAGAATATTGACGTACTTGTTTGCAGCGACTGCTAGAGGCGATGCGACGAGGGCAGCGTTGGATTCCTTGCCTCCGAAGCCTCCGCCTACAGTGGGGAAGGGGTACGGCTGTCAAATTCAGTCAGTCACTTGACAGCAATATGTCACTGGATTAGTTGTATCTTTTTTTTGCCACGTGATCAATTGGTCTTAATGCTAGGCACCAGGGGCCACAGTTGCCTTGGTGTGAAATATGTGTGCCTTAGAATAATGAAACATAGGATGCTATTGTAGCGTTGTACACTGATTGGCCATTAAGATAATATATCATAGTGCAGTGTATTGGTATCACTGACTGGCTAACGTAACTTGGGATGCGTAGTTTGACGGTTATAACATTGGCCCCGGAACTTGAGTAGCCTGGGGTGTGAGTCCTCTAATCGTTTTGAAGCTTGGATAGTTTCGATAATGTCGTATGTCACCCATCTCACTCAGCCGTATTTAGAACAGCTTTATTTAATTTCTTCATATTATGGTACATCATGGAAAACAAATATGATTCATGCAATAACAAAGTAAACCAACGCAAGTCTGATGTAGTAGATAACTGAAATAGGCCAAATAATGACTTTATTACAAAGTGGACTGCTTATCATGCAGCCCCGTTGGGAAGAACATTAACAGGAATTTGAATTTTTCAAAGCAAACCAAGCAGGAACTGAACACATGTATACCACTGTCTGACACGTTTCTCAGAGACCACATTCCTCCAATCGTGATGATAACATATATACATCAAGAAATCGTCAGGAACGTATGTAAGGAATGCAGACATTCCACCACCAATACACAAATTTAATTACAGAGAAGTGGGGCCATTTCGCCACAGGGTTACCCAAAAACCTGTGACCACCCCACCAAATTACAGAATTTGAGTGAGTTTAAATTCCAATTACAATGTAAATAATCCGAAGTCTGACCACAGTTGAACAACATTTAACAATATTTGCCTCCCAAACCATAGGCCCAGTTGGCAAGTGAACAAGGAAGCCATTGACCTATCGAGATTCCAACAATGTTCATATACGTGTTATCCGCCCTCCTGAGATATGTGTCAACATTATTTATAAACATATTCACGCTGCTAGCAGTTGCACAATCCGTAGACAATTTGTTCCACTCATTTGTTGTCTTCTGTGAAAAAAAGTACTTATTGATATCCAATCTACACTGATCCGCTACTAATTTTACCTTATGTCCTCTAGTTCTACTATCTTTCTTGAGTGGGAAAAACACATATTTTTATCAATATTTTCAAACCTATTTAATATCTTGAAAAACTTCAATCTGATCTCCGCTTAACCTCCATGTCTCTGGGGTTGTTAAACCACATTCTTTTAGGCGTTCTTCGTAACTAAGGTCTCTCAGTTCTGGAATCATATTAGTTGCTCTCCTCTGTATTCGTTCGAGTGTAGCTATATCCTTCTTACGATATGGTCTCCACCCTAGTGTACATTATCCTAAATGAGGTCTAAATATTGCTTCATACAGATGTATAGTTATCTTTTTTCCGTGTATGTTATGTTTCTCTTAACCAACCCAAGAATTTGATTACCCCTTGAAGCTGCAATACCACATTGTTCGGAACATTTCCTAGCAGCACTTATTGTTATTTCTTAGCCATTTTATTTTATAGTAGTACCATTGTTTCCCATATTAGCGTTTTTATCCAAGTTCATGTGTCCTGTGTGTAGGCATTTACATTTCCCAAAATTGTATAACATCTGCCATTTTTAGACCATTTAAGTAATTTGCCTAGATCGTTTTGCAAATGTTGTTTATCACCATCAGTGTTCACCTTTCTAGACACTTTTGTGTCATCTGCAAATTTCAGTACGTTGCTTGTTATATTGTCGTCCAAGTCATTGGTATATATTTAGAATAATAAAGGTCCTAATAGTGATCCTTGTGGTACCCCACTGTATTCTGATTTCCAGTTTGAGATATCTCCATCTACTACAACATGCTGTCTTCTGTTAGTCAGTCATTCAATTATGCCACCCCCGATACAATGGGCTTTCAATTTAAGTAGTAAACTTGGATGTGGCACTTTGTCAAAAGCTTTCTGAAAGTCTAAGTAGATAATATCTACTGGCGATCCCTCGTCTATCCACTTAGTGATTTCTTCCAAAAAAACATAACATATTCATTAAACATCAGTTGGTCAAACACACTTACCTAATCTCTTTGACTTGCAAACAATTCTGTTATTAGGAACTCCAAGAGTCGCTGCAACAGTTTGCTGGTGTGGAGAAAATGTTAAGAAGGAATTATAATACCAAAGATGCCAATTTCCAAACATAAGTCGGAGAAATGATGTTGTGACAAATCCCTTCGGTGACTGATGAAAGCGGTCGCGGCAAACGTTGAAGGTATTTGCAGAGGAGTGTATGGGGACATCCCCTCTCCCATGGGGGGAGTGGAGGAGTGTATGGGGACATCCCCTCTCCCATTGGGGAAGTGGAGGAATGTATGGGGACATCCCCACTCCCGTTGGGGAAGTGGAGAAGTGTATGGGGACATCCCCTCTCCCATGGGGGGAGTGGGGAACTGTATGGGGACATCCCCTCTCCCATTGGGGAAGTGGAGAAGTGTATGGGGACATCCCCTCTCCCATTGGGGGAGTGGAGGAGTGTATGGGGACATCCCATCTCCCATTGGGGGAGTGGTGGTGTGCATGGGGACATCCCCTCTCCCACTGGTTGAGTGGGGAGTAATACTATGTGATGCATCTAAGAACCATGTGATCACTAATTTGGGTAGTCCAAAATTAAGTTTTTAAAGAAAAATATTAATAATTTTACCTAAACATCAATATTTCTTAATGCATTATCAGATGGTTTCATTATTAGATGACAGGCCTTCATTCCAATAGCAAAATGTCAATACAAATCATAATTACCAAGAACTGAATGTAGTGTACAGAAGTCAGAACTGATGTACATTTATACAAAGATTGTACATTGCATTATGCCGTATGTATATTTTAAAACATGCATTTTAACATATAAATAGCATCAAGTGTGATCCATTGTTATGTGAAGAATACAAGAAAGCTTGTCATGTCTATCATCAATAAACACGTAATTCAGACAAACATCCTTGCGACGTATCCGTAGGTATGTGGCTAGATTGGCTATATTGACGTATGTTGCACGTAAATGTTATCAATAACGAGGAATGAATAAAACCTGACGTAATGTGTGGTAGATATATGCTAATTGAAAAGTGTGTGGTCGCCGATTGGCTAGTAGTTGTTTGGGAGAGGTCAGCGGGGGCCAGAAAACAAAGATTGTTGACAATATTGACATGTCGTCACGGGACACATTTGACTTGAGATATTTTGTATGTGAGTAATTATTGACTGACACGCCGTAATAACATAATGGAGCGCCAAATATCGTACTGATTACACCCAAATCGTTATGGTTGGCGTCTCTGTAACACATGAAAATATCAATCACTGTAATTAATCATAAAAAATCATCACATATGTGATGTCATCAGGTAAGAACGGCATCGAGGCATCACACTTTAGTAGTGTATACATGGATACACAAAGACAAAGACTAGTGGCAATAACAATCATCACAAAACATACCTGGATAAAATTTGGAAACTGCGTAGCCATCAGCATTGTGATTTCATCATCCTCCCCAGAGGGCACTGCGATACCCGACTGCATCTCAAGGTAGAAATGCTCCTGCCCACCAACATAGGCTTCACCTTCGATGATGACATCACTGGTCTTGAAACCCTCGGCGACATCACCGTTTCTTATAGTCATGGGGTCAGACCTCAAAAACGAATCTGCATCTATGGCTTGCTATGAATGAGAACGTCAACAGAGAAAAATGAGGAATACCATTCTTCATGCATAATAGACTGCAGTGTGAATGTTCATAATTGTCATAATAACAATAGCATTATCTATATGATTTCATGCATACAAGTATAAGATAAATGTGTTTATTGACATAAAATGTGGCATTTATAAACAGGTAATTTGTTATTGACTGACCTCTTTTATTATACAATTATTTTGTCTAATGGTTTCATCAAGAGAAAACATGACTGAATACAACATACAAAATATTCTTATTAGTTTATCATCGTGGGGCGCAGTGGCTGTGTGGTTGAACATCGGACTGTCGGTCGAGGGGACAAGGGCTCGGAACCACCTGTTGCCATTTCGAAACGTAGGCAATTTCGTTTGCCCCATTTTGTCCGTGTCTTTCAGAAGAGACATTGAAAGTCGTTTGTCCCTTCTAAAAGCTCTACGGCAGACATGTCTAGCAATTGTATTTGTGAAACACAACTGTTTACTGTTGTTGTTCAACAATAGCATGTTGATGTTTTGACACGTGAACTGTTTGCCATAAATAGTAGTTAACAAAATGATGTGATTATGGTAAAGGTAGGGTTTCCATCTTTCCTCATCATTGTATCGTAACATATGTTTATTTATATTCCTGAATTTTACTTCAACCAAATAACAGAAATGTGAAGAAGAACAAACAGTGAACATTACAGCACCTGAATGGTCAAGATTGGTGTGAGTTCTTCGTACTTGACCACGACTGCCTTGGTTGCTCGTATAGCCTGTGTCCTTGTCTCTGCTACGATGGCCCCAATAATCTGGCCTTGATACATCACCTAACATAATACAATATAGTCAAATGTGCTTGTGTAATTGTTTATCAAGACAGGTGTGTATTAACAAAACACCGAACATACAGAAATCAATGATGGTGACCACTGTGGCAGTTTGCACACAAGAGCAGGATTACTGTATTGAAACATTTTCTATTAAAGGCAAGTTCATATATAGCGCGATATCCATTCCATAGGACCATTAAAAACGCTTTACACTTCAACTTATGGAAGACCTGTTCATCCCAACTCCAACCCGACTTCAGCAACACTGTAATTTCAGGGTAAACACTATTCATTCACACGTATCCATCATCGACCAAATATTTATACAGCTGAGTGAACTGAATCAACAACCAAAAGCTTCAAAACTGCAGGAAGAAGATTTGAGTTCCGGTCCTCTCAACTGAGAATCCTGTGTTGTAACCGAACGAACAATAGTTTAGTTATAGTGTCGTTATAAAGTGGTGGTTAATTTTTACTGGATTCTGTCAAAGTTTGCCGAAAAAAGTGGTCTGGCCTTATATACAATGAACAGTTGTATATACAGTTAACCGATCTGATGACCAAAGTAAATTCCTTTGGTGATTTTAACAAATGTACGCACTATTTATGCACCGCATATTTGAATATCAATAAACCCAATTTGTGATGGGCTCCATGAATTGACTTTTAAGCAATTAATCACATGTTAATCAGGTTATTTTTCAATTGTTTGCTGTCGCGGTTTGTGTGCACTGTGAGATAGTACTTGAAGAAGAAGCTGAGAGACAGGGTATTTCTCTGGGAGTCCATTCCACGATTTCGGACCGCGTTCTAAGTGAGGCAGGTTAGGTGTTCCCATATTTGCCACCAGGGGCTACTAGACACTGCTACACCAAGTCCTAGACGGCTGTCGAAGCCACTGGCACTGTGTGCTGGCAGCGTTTGTCTACATGCCGTTTATATAGCTGATGAAACTAGTAAACTGGCGTCAGTTGGTATTATTTTTTAAATATCGCACTCTATTAAATGTTGAACTGAATAAAATACATGCACCCGGTATGCACAGGGGTCCAAGACTGACCGCGATATACCCAAATCCGCGTTATAATTGGGCAAATAATAATTAGGCCTGACCGTATGACAGAACAAACCTTATCAACAGCAAAGACCTGTTGATCTTGGGGACCCAACCCAAAGCAGTTTTCCCCCGGCACATCTTTGTGGCTGATAAAGTCCACAACCCCAGGCATCTGAAGGGCTTCTGAGGCATCGACACTGATGAGTCGGGCGTGAGCTTTGCTGCTGATGACGAACGCCAGTGACAGCTCCCCTGCAACACAACCAGAAATGTTTGTTTAGGTCACAGATAATTTTTATGAATTTTATATACAATGATCTCGATCAATAGTGACATCGACCAATATAGCAACAATGTGCAACAGCTATAGTCGTTGACAACGACACAGGCGTCACCCAGTGATGCCCACAAACTAAAACACATACTAAGACAATAATTTATATTAAATATATAGACGAAATGATACATTTGTATCTACAAATACCTTATATACATTGAGACAATACATTGACAAACGGGCAATGAAGCAAACTGACACAAAATGACAGTAGCAGGTGTAAATAATAAGTAAACATTTTTTTTAACAAAACCTATTGTAGGTACCTGCATATGGACGAATGTCATCAATATACATCGCTTCTCCTGTAGTTTGTTGGGTGGCCGCCAGGTGGGGTAAAGCGCGACCAACTGGGTCAATCTGTTGTTGCTTGTCTTCGACCTCTTCATACACTTGACTGCCACAGCCTGGTTGTCGTTCAAACACCGATGTCGCACTCTGGTATGTTGGTGGAACCATTTCATTCTGCTGTGGCAACACATATACGTTAAATTAATTAATGTAATACTAAGAAAACATGGCAAAATACAACAAATTAACAGGAACATTTTCACGCGAACAAAGGTTTAACATTTATTTTCGTGCAATCATACAATAAAACCATGTTAATGCAGAAAAGGGGCATTCTTATATAGCATGGTCATTGGAACGTTACACTTCACCCCCCCCCCCGTGGCAGACCTGTTCTTTCAAACTCGTCTTCTATGTGAAACATACAGCCATACTGCTATTTGTGCGCGAAGACTATTTGTTCACATATCCACCACTGTCCATAGCCAGACACTCATTTATACAGCTGAGAGAACTGGAACAACGTGGAATGAACGAAATTGCCCAATCTTTGAAACAGCAGAAAGAAGATTCGAAACC
The DNA here is from genome assembly GCA_963662155.1 of Lamellibrachia columna. Taxonomy (NCBI): domain Eukaryota; kingdom Metazoa; phylum Annelida; class Polychaeta; order Sabellida; family Siboglinidae; genus Lamellibrachia; species Lamellibrachia columna. The sequence continues at coordinate 33,789,260 of OY759262.1, forward strand.
GGGTTCTCTCGATTGTGAGTCGGACGTCTTAACCAACAAATTAGAACAAGGATGTTCTCGAAACAAGCACTTCCATACTCTGTGTGTTAGTTTTGATTACTTAAAGGGCCTTCAGCAATTACATGTTTCCACTTGTCTCACTTTAGAATCATTTAAAAAAAATCATAACTCCAGTCCACTACGACATGATGACTCGTTGGAGCAAATGTGTTATTTAGTTTTGATGAATTCATTGAACAAACGATTAAATCTTATTAAAAAATATTTTTTTTACTGGATGCGGTCAAAATTCTCCGAAAAAAGTGGTATGGCTCTGTATACAATGAAATTCACATTTTCGCAAGTTACTCCATTTATTGATCAAAATCAATTCCTTCAGGGATTTTAACAAATGTATGAACTCTTTTATTAAACCAATTGCATTACTTAAACTATTCGTGCACCACATCATTGAGTATCAATGAATCCAATTTTTGATGGGCTAAATAGAATTGAGTTTTAAGAAATTAATCACTTGTTAAACAGGTTATTTTTAGTTGGTCCCTCACATGTTTGCTGTCGCGCTTTGTCTGCACTGTGAGATAGAACTTGAAGAAGAAGCTGAGAGTCAGGGTGTTTCTGTAAGACTCCATTCCCTCGGGCACCCCCGGGGGTAGGAACAGCTCCTTCGCAAGCAGGTCACAGGCTTCTGGGACAAGATCACCATCCCATTTCCTTCAACAAGCAGTACACATTTTACTTTTATACCAGTATTTATTCGTACTCGTGCAAAGAATAATAAGGAGAGACTGGCTGTTGTAATATGATGATTAGGTTGAATAAAAATACTTCCTAGAATATGATTTAACAGGTGGATAAGTATTCCTGTTGCAGGGCCACGATTTCCCCCCATGTTGCAATGCACAACAACATAACGATATGGATAATTTTCAGACATCTGTAGTTATATCTGCACTTGTTAATGCAATATTTGTTATTTAGGTTTCACAGAAAATGTTAATTGCCCAAACATAATGAAGACTTTTTCTGTTTTATGGATTCTTCTGGAGCAAAGCATAAAATTGTGTTAACTATTGTAAACAATAAACCAAACATGTCATTATGCTGCAATATGTTCGAATGTATTGGAAATAGTTTGATACATGTTAAACATTGCTTTCTGAAATGTTGCAGTACGCAATACTCCGATTGTTGCCACCATCTTTGACGAATTGTGAGATGTTGTTGTACTGGAGCGCGCACGTACGCACGCACCCACACACATAGTATTGTTACACTGTTTGATATCTTACTTTCCCACCAGGTTCCCTGCAGTGCTGGCTACTATGACAGTATGGGCATCCATTCCGCCATAACTCAATGACAGTTCTTTGATGACGTCACCCTCGTCCTCTAGTAACACTCTCATGCCGGCGTTGACAATGGCCATATCATCTTGTCTGCGATGTGCCTGCTTGTAGCCTTCAAAGTACTCATTCTACAAATGGGTCACAAATATGCCATTCACTAACATAATATAAGCAAGACAGTCCTTAAGATATTTAGGGAAATAAGAGAAAGACGTTTGATGAAATGCCAGTTCTTAAATGTCTTCAATGGTTATGTTATTTTGTTTGTTGACAATAAAGGCACGTTCACCAATAAAGAATACACATTTGCATTATCATAAAGGCTGAATTGTCAACGGAATAGTCAATTGTATTTCTTAGTAGCTCAACATAAAAAGCTAAAATATGATAAACATAATTACCTGTCTCGTGAATGGAATGAGGATTTTGAGGAGAACCTCGTCTGGTTTCACCAAAGTTTTACGGTAGCCTTGGAAGAACTCTTCATTCATGACAATGGTCCGCTGCCCTCCGTCTATAAAATACCAAGCTAATACAGGCCTACATGTTCTGCCCACAATCCTCAGATTTTATTTTAAATTACAGTTGCCATTGGATTTTTTTAATTACACTATTATGGTGACACACATTAGTATCAGGTCATCAATTCAGATGCTTTCTAGTACTGAAGATAAAATCAAACTGAATTTATAATAGTTTAGTTTATCAAAGATGGAACATAATGAAACTGCCAACAAAGTTAAATAATGTGAATTATATTCAGTTTTGGACAATCTACTCTTTCAACAGTTCCAAACTCTGAGCGTAATGTTTGTATATGGTACAAGCCGTCATCAAGTTATGTGTGAAGAGACAAAGGTAACTTCTCAGTGTGACAGAGCGAAACATGTTCATTATTAAATACAGATATGGGAGTAAATTGGCAGCTTAAGGAAAATGTTGCTACATTTTCATGAAATTCAATTACACATATAACATAAATAAATCAGACACTTAATGCGCTGTATATCCGGATAAAAACTTGCTCAAATGCTCTAAATTGAGTAAAATAAGTTTTAAAAAGTTAAATATGTTAAAATATGTTAAATAAATAAATAGGTCTACATATAAACTGCTGTCTGATAGTCGTTGCCATTTTTCCTATGGGTGGCTCTTGGTGTAGCTTCATAAAATAAAAACTTCATATCATTACTGTTGTCAACAATAATGCTATAAAGGCTGCATGAAAGTCTTTAAAACCATCTTGAAAGCGGCAACAGAGCTGGCTGATGGCCATAATGTAAAGATGACATACCTTTGACGGCAACGGCAACCTGACATCTTGCGGAGAGAAACAAAGGATTCAGATCCGAGATAGGACTGGCCGTCATGATACTGCCTCCAATCGACTGAAAGAAATAAAAAACAAGCTCAAACAAAACTAAACAATTTTGGTTTTGTTACCAACATTTTATATGGCAGTCAAATGGTTAATCACATTTCTTGAATCCTAATATATTCAATGTTTATTCATGCAATACACACAAGGTGAACCATAATCGTTTTAACGCACCATTTAAGTAAGCATTTAAGAAAAAATACTTGTATCTTTTACCATGTTCATATGTCAATTTAGCACGACAATAACATCTGCAAAATAGATCAACCTTTATGTTAAAACTATGTCTTGAATGATTTAGCCCATCACAAGACAGGTTCATGAACATTAAAATCTGTAGTGTATGAATAGTGCAAAGTGCATATTTCAGGGCTAAATTAGGCTTGTTGGCAGGGGGGTCTCAGTCAGTCGTAGTCATATGCCATTCTACTTAAGAACCGGGGGAGGGAGCGATACACGTGTCGTTCTACTTACATAAGGGTTAATACTAACCGGCTGCTAATACTTCAGTCTTTACATTGACACTTGTTCCGATGTAGGCCTGTTTGTGTTTCTTTACCGTAATATTTGCCACGGACACAAGTGGTCTAAAACCCCCCTCCGTGGCCTAGGGGGGTCTTGATACCCCTAAGACCCACCCTGGATCTTCTGCTGTATTTTATAAAAAAAACACATTGAAAGAACTGACCTGGCAAGAATGTAAATAGCCTTATGTCATAGTATATGCATATGCGAAACTACTTTTATAGTTTTTCATCTGATTTTTGACCGGACGACAGAAATTTGTCAGATTATTTCACCAAAACTAAATATCAAATTTGAACAAATAAGCTGTTGTGTTCAATACTAAATAAATAAACTCACGAAATGAGTCTAAACGAGGTGAGCAAATAAACGTTATTGAGAAGGGATTCATAACATGATCAACAGCCCAGCAGGCAAAATGACGTTGAAAATACGTTGTTTCAACGTCAGGTACCAGGTTGTAGCAATGTCGGAAACTAGTTGGATTTGAAAGTTTTATCTACGTCGGGTTTCAACGACGTATCGACTTCGGGTTTCCACGTTGTACCAATATTGAAAACTGATTGGATTTTAAAGTTGCATTGACGTCGGGTTTCCACGTTGTATCGACGTTGGGTTTCAACGTTGTTGCAACGTTGAAAAGTAGTTGGATCAACATCAGGTTTCAACGTTGCAACAATGTAGCAAATTGATTGGATTTCAACGGTGTGTCAACATTAGATCGTTACTGTATTCTGATAACCAACTTAAATTGTTTACAGGTGTTACTATGAAAATTTTAGTTCCCCTTCGTCAATGCTATGTATGTCGGCGTCTACACGTGGGTCTGTAGCGTATATCGTGTACTAGAAGAGCTGGACACACCGGTGTTACACTTTTTTCGTCGAAACAGTCAATTAACATGGTCATTAAATACGTTTTGAACAAAACAAAGACAGATATTCACCGTATTCCGATACATGAGACATTTTATTTAACAATGTGTATATCAATGAACCCATGGAATACAATGTAGATCATTACATCACTCTTGTTTGCCCATTTCGTAGTATTCAGAATCAAGCAGACATTAAAAAGAGCACAAGGAGAGCATTAATCACCAAGTTGAAATTTTTTTCAAAACAGTCATTACATATTATGTTTTGATAATAAAACAAACATTAACAAAATAAAGATATTCACTATGTTCTGATACAAAAATTATGATTTTATTTGACAATGTGTATATTCCTGAAAGTGGAGGAATACATTCAATGTAGATTAATTCCTCTAGTAACCAGTATTCAGCAGCATACATAATTATTATGTGCTTTCGTATTGTTAATTGTAACAGCAAACAACAGCTGTCATAAATATGGGGTCAACTCTATTTCGGAATGTATTTTCAAGAGCCGATCGGAATTGGAATCTTTTTTGGAATTGCTTCATTGAATGCAGGCTAGTCTATTCATTTCCTGTACAATCACTACAAATATACAAACACATCATATTTGTTTGGTTCTATTTCAGTTGATAGAATGTTACCCTACATCTGTCTGGTAACAGCCAGGTAGTTGTAAAAAATGTACATACAATGGCTAAGCCATGATTGAAACAATGTGACAAGACCAGTAAGCTGACCAATTCATGGCTTCAGAAACACCTGCTCAATTAAACAATGCACAACAAGCAAGTTAAATATTGCTTTATGTTGTGTTTGGGGGATCTACTATGTATATGGCTTCCACACATTCTTAACACACACAAGAGGCACAATTATAAATGTGTATTTAGAGCAGGAACTACAACTTATTTTGATAACAAAGAAAGCTCACAACACAATATCATCCATTAAATTGCGCCGAACTTAAAATTCGAAAAGTAATAATGGCAAGCTGACTTAAATTTCAATGGACCCCATGGCTGACAAAACATTTTCAAACTAACCTTACGATCTCATTTCTATTAAATCACACAATAATTATAGTTTCCTAACTAACACTAAACACTACCAATGAAAGCAAAACTATGACTTCAGATTTATCAAGAACACTGTTAATCCATTCTGTCTAGTTGTTCCTCAGTCTTCACCACCACTTTGGTCGAGTGCGTACTTCGGCTACCCTGAGAGCGCTGCATCCACCTCTGCTTCAGTTCATGTCTGCTTCTTCAGGTCACTCGCTTGAAAGGAATTAAATAAAGGTATTAACCGACACATCTATTTACAACGAAGGGCAGATGAAACGAATACAAAGCACACTGCACAAGCCCCAGCCAGTCAACATGGCCACGGGCCATGGCTGCTCTATTGTCCGGTAAATTCCCCATGCCATTTATAAATACTGCAGTTTTATTCCAATGCCAATGACTTTGATAGTTATATAATAAGATTGTGCAATTTATACATGACACTACATGACCACATTTCACTGGAACAAGCGCAGGGTATGATCGAAAACGAGAGGGAAGCGACGACACCGAGTTTTGCGATAGACTATATGTAGGAAAATGTGCTCAGATTCAAATCGGTGAAAGCATGCAAAATACATCACGACAAAGACAACATTATGGTCGTGTGTGTTCCGTACAAACGATAGAACTAAACAGTTCAACAAATAAAAGCGGATGGTGACACTTACTCGCATATATTAGTTTATCGTTTCGCTTCCATCGATTTCGTTCGTTCGAACTCAAGGCAGCATGGCGGCACGCTCAATGCATGCTGGAATACGGTAGATATGCCGCTGCCTTACTCAATACCAAAATGTGTGGTGAAAGCTGCCTTAAATTACAAATATAAAGGGACTTATTATTTGTAATTTTAGTTAAGGCATATAACACCGCACGTGTTGTGTTGTCTTAGAGAATAGAGATGTTATAGTTAACATTAGCACCTTGAATAAAAAAATTGCAACATTGTATGTACAAATGTCCAAGTCCTTATAATGGCGATGACCATATAATTGCGTTGTCGACGTTATTTCAACGTTGTGCCAACGTCACATATATCCACGTCATCATAACGTTGATGATCAGACATTGTAAAACGCCATATTTATATGTATGTACCTAGTTGGTTGGGCTGTCGACGTGATTGCAACGTTGTATGGACGTAACATTTTCACATCATTCTAAAGTTGATGACCAGACGTTGCAAAGACGTTGGATTGGGTTGTCGACGTGATTTCAATGTTGTGCCAACGTCATATATATATATATATATATATATATATATATATATATATATATATATATATATATATATATATATCTATCTACGTCGTTATCACGTCGATGACCAGACTTGGTAAAAACGTTGTAATTATAGATGAAACTAGTTGGATGGACTGTCGATGTGATTACAACGTTGCATGGATGTCAAATTTCCACGTCCTTATAACGTTGATAACCAGACGTTGTGAAGTCGTTGGGTTTGGTTGTCGACTTGATTTCAACGTTGTGGCGACATCAAATTTCCACGTCCTTGTGACGTCGATGACCAGACGCTGAGAAAACGTTGCATTTATGTTGTTCGGCGTCGCAACCTATATACAACTAATAATCAACGTCATACCGACGTTGTATGCCGGCTGGGAGTGCTTTTTCTTGATACTTACACCGACATTCCTGACTTGTTTCCCGGCGAACCACCTCAACATCTCAATGATAGCTGTATATATACGATTCTTGTACTCTACAAACAATATTACATTAATATATTTTGCAAAGAGGGTCACACAAACTACAACAACAGCAAAAACAAAAAAATTTGTGTAACAACTTTTTGAGAATACCACTGTGGCGTGGTCAGACACATACACAACTGACCGCTTGGCTGCATAAATAATAGGACAGAGATCAGGACTAGAGAAGCATCTAAAGGCTCTTCTTTATAAACGTACATTTTCACTGAAACCTGCCATTTTTACCTCAATGATACACACATTTTAGTATTCACAGTATTAACTTGTATTTTAAATAGTATTACAATTTTTACTTCAACGACCCACACTTTTTAGTAGTCACGATTTAAAGTCGTATTTTAACTTGTATCTTAACTTTTACCTCAACGACACAATGTCTTAACTAGTATTTTGACGAATTTTTATTTATTGGCAATTATTGTTTTAATGCTTAAACATTTTCCATTAAGAGGAACTCATGTATTGCAACTCGTCTTTGAAAGGCCAAAGCAGTCAAATTTGTGACAAAATCAGATGCTGAATTATTATCATTATGTTTAGTAGGAGGAAGAAGAGTAGTGGTCATCCACTCACAAACTGTTCAGTCTTTTAATACCTGGTTCACTGCTGACCAGTTCCTGAAGGATCTCCTTCAACGTGGTCAGTGTATTTGAAACTCCAAGCCAGACTCCTTCTGCTGTCCGCTCCACTAAGAGAAGCTCCGGGATTTTAGTCACAGCAATGACCACTGGGTAATGCCGAGACTTGGACTTCCAACCAACTCCTGAGTGAAAGCAATTGCTCTAATACGCTATAACCATGATACACCAAAAAAATCATGTATATTATTAAACTTGAGTTTGTCAATGTTAACTTTTCAAATCATAAAAGTTTACTAATGGAAGTGATTTTTTTATTTACAATTAATAGTACCAGCTAAAAATACAATAAATTTTTTTATCTTCTCTTTTAATGTTGAACTTTTAATTCAAAATTGTATGCTATCCTGCAAAAATAATATTAAGTTTTAAGTCGCATATCCAACAACGACACAAACTAATGGTACAGATGCAAGATTCCCAAATAAAACAATGTATAACTTAAATTACATTTACTGATAATCATGTAGTGACAGCAAGACAATTTGGGTACCCGCTTTCGTGTTGCCAATAACCAACTCTGCTTCAGGGTAAGTCGATTTCAAGGTCAGGAGGTCATCAAGCGACGTTGGACGGTACCATGTGACGCGGTCTGACGAGAAGATCAGTCGAGTCTTGTCAAGTCCGTCACTGAGCTGGGCAGCAAAATTAACAAACTATTCAGTGATGTTGGTTATCACATCAGAGGATTTCTTTGAATTTGTCCATACAAATACATAAATCTAGGCAATGCCAGGTAAGAGCTACTTAAGGGTCATCATTACAAATATATTGGGTTGTATTATTCTTTCGAAACTGCTCAGAGAAACATTGTTCTATAACATTATAAAGGAGTATATTATGTGCTCCAAATCATTTATGTAAATTATTCCTGCCATTTAAATGTGTGTTGACTTAACAAAGCATGTCTTTCAAAGTGTCACTTGTGAAATAATCTATGTAGGTTTCAACGAATATGCTATACAACGTTCTAGAGTCACATGCCTGTTTAGTAATGCCACATTAATGAGAAATGCTTTACAAAGCACACAATACCTGGGTAGTCATCCAGGTAAAACCACATACCTGCAACTCACTTGGGAAGATGGGTTCCTGGGATTGGTCATAGGAAAGAAATTCTGTACCTTTTTCTATTGGTGGCTCCTGGATATCATAGAAAACAGTTATACTGACAGGCATATGTAAAGTACAAATATCTTTCATAGTTAGGTAGGGGCGGGAGAAGGAAGATGGAAATGTGGGATGAAGAAGGGAGAGAGGTCAGGAGAGATGAGATAGGGAGGGAGGGTGGGAGGGAGGGAGGGAGGGAGGGAGCGAGGGAGGGAGGGAGGGAGGGAGGGAGGGAGAGGGGGAGAGATGGAGGTAGGGAAGGAGGTGGGAATGGGTTAAGGGAGGGAGTGAGTGAGCAAAGGAGAAGGGAAGGAGGGACGGAAAGGACACAGAGATGGAGGGTTGAGGATGAATGGATGGGAGGGAACGATGGTAGGAACTGACCATGTGATGGAGGTAGGGACGAAATTATTGAGTAAGGCACAGAGGAAGAGGGGAGGGGAGGAAGATAGGGGGAGTGAAGTGGAATTGATGGATGGATCGAGGAGAATAGACAAACATATGAGCGAGAGATAGATAGAGAGAGAGAGAGAGTGTGTGAGCGAGCCAGTGAGTGAGCGAGTGTGTGTGTGTGTGTGTGTGTGTGTGTGTGTGTGTGTGTGTGTGTGTGTGTGTGTGTGTGTGTGTGTGTGTGTGTGTGTGTGTGTGTGTGTGTGTGTGTGTGTGTGTGTGTGAAAGAGTGAGAGGGAAACGTTTATATCACAGAAAATACAGTGAGGCAACTGAAATACTTAGATCCTTCTACCAGTCGACACGACAGCTGCTTCATCTTGCACAACGCAGAAACCCTGTACACTTCAATATTGCAGCTAAAATATCCACACGTACAAAATAGTGAGGCCATGATTAATATACACCTCCGAGATAATACTTTCTTGTGCCTTCTTGTTTTGACAACACTCTTCTCCCACGGGGCATTGGAACTCCTGCAATTAATTCAGCCATGGTTACCAAGCAGCAGTAGCAATTAAACATACACAAATACAAAGTTAAAATACAATCTAATTGTTTCAAACAAATTATCTTAAAAACAGATCCATCATTGGCAGCTTACATTGTACCTAGTCAAAACAATTATATTCTGGGCATAGCTTGACACATTTCTAGGACAGCAACACAATGTCATATGATTGCAACATATATTAATAAGAATCTTCTATTGCTACAACTATGTTTACTCAAACAATTTTCAACAAACTTTAAAAATTCCACTAATGTGAGGTAGTGAGTGATATATATATTTAAGTAATTGTTAGGTATGGTTCTGTTCAAATAACGTTCTGATAATAATGGTGATAAAAATACAAATGTTATTTCCAATACAAATATTTTAGTTAATTTCCATTTTATTTTTATGCTTACACATGGCATCATAAAGCCAAATATTGTTTAATATTTAATAAACTAATGTGCAGTTAATTTATCAATGCAGTCATGTAAACTGCTATTTTAAATTTGGAAACATAAATGGGAAAGAGTTAATAGTAAATATGCAGATACCATTACTCCCATTGATATTTTATGTATAGGACATAATGTCACAACATTATATCTATGTTACTAAAGCCATTTAAGTACTGTCCACATCATTTACTATACATGTGTTAATTATATATTATTTCATGGTTAGAAAGCATTTGCACGGCAATTAAATTAATATATACATATATACCTACATTTGAGTCAAATTCAACTTCAAATCACTCACCTTTGTGAAACTTCGGAATGCATCCAGGATGGGTCTGTAGCCAGTACAACGACACAGATTACCTATCAACAAAATACAGTAATTGTTGCTGTAGTACATATATATATATATATATATATATATATATATATATATAAAGTATCGGCTAAATACTGAGTAAACACTGCTTTAAAATCAAGTAATAAAAATAAAAAATATTAAAATGCAATAAAAGATAAACCATGTTAGCGATTATATATAATAGCTACTAAAAAACGCTATATATATATATATATATATATATATATATATATATATATATATATATATATATATATATATATATATATATATATATATATATATATATATATATATATATATCAATCATCAGACAGGTGGCACTGGAATAGTTTTTATACAAATATTGGCATTCACCTTGAAGATGAAGTGTCAATCATACAAATGTATTTTATAATATTAAACATTTTGTAAATATTGCTACTTCCGTTGTAGCTGTTTCTGCTGCTACTAATAACAACTACAGCCACCTCACCCCTCCACCACCACTGATGCGAACATATTTTTGACAGTTTCATTTCCTATTTTATCACGAACATGACTGCATTGGTAATGTAAAACTTGACCAATGTTGTAACTAACTATACAAATTAACATATTTGAAAAGGGGACCAGTTCAAACATTGTCCTTTCTAAACAGCCCGTACACCTCAAGTAATGTGCCAAGGGGTTGACCTATTAGAAGACAATCTAGTACGTATGGCTTAATGTTACTAAAAATGGCATGTTGTTAAGTGTTTGAAACAGATGCTTACACAATGTATATACCCACCCTCAAACGCATTCTCTACATCAGCTATTGAAGGGCAGGGGTTGTTACGTAGCAGGGTGTACATTGACATCACCATTCCCGGCGTACAGAAGCCACACTGACTGCCATGTGACTTGGCAAGTCTCTCCTTCGGACAGGAAAAATATGTATTTCAATGGTTAATTGGTAGAAAGAGAATGTTTGCGACAATAAGGTTCTTAAAATATTCTACCCTCTCGGTCACTTGAGAGGTAGGGCTATATCAATTAGTATGTTCCGCCCCTTCGATGAGTCATCTCCATCCATCGTGATCTTCTGTCATTGTCTTCCATTCTCGGCTGTTCACCTCGACGTTTTTGAGATCTCTCTTAACACTGTCATTCCATCGTAAATTTGTCTTTCTCTTCTCTTTCTACTTCCTTTCTTCAAGTGAATCAAAATGGCAAATTGCATTGGAAATCACTGATGTTCTTCCTATAAGTAGTAAGACCTATGCCGATTTTAAGGAACGTTTCCCTTTAAATAAATATTAAAAATAAACTATGACTAACTATTGCATAGGCATCAACAACTTTTACAAATAAAAGTAAAATAGCAACATATGTTGAATATTATATCTGTCAAAACAAAATGTCTCTTAGTGTGATAACCTTGACCTACTTGGACAGGATGTAGCCTCGTTTTGGTTTCACCAATGGCCTCGGTGGTAGTGACAGCGAGGCCATGCATGGAACACAGCGGCGCGAGACACGCGTTGACAGCGAGGTGACTGGTGGCTAAGGAACTTCCTACACAGAACACACGCACGCACGCACGCACGCACGCACGCACGCACGCACGCACGCACGCACGCACGCACGCACGCACGCACGCACGCACGCACGCACGCACGCACGCACGCACGCACACACGCACACACCCTTAGAAAAATAGTCCTGGCCAAATTTTAATGCAATCAATTTGTATTTAGTAATCGTTCAAAAGTTGAAGTCAGCTCCCACAGCTGTACATATAATAAGATGCCCTATTATGTTTAATATAGTACACCCGATGAGAACAAAGGTTGGTGAGCGTATATTAAAGTAGAGCATGGTCGTTAAACTCAGCACTTGTGGAGCTGATGACCACTTGTGGTTACACAACAATGTCCACAGTCACTTGTATAAGTCAACATCCATGGAGAGTCATTTTTAGAAAGTTTGACATAACACCAGCTACTTAAGCATCAGCACTTTGCATGAAGTGAATCATAGTAGCAGGGAAATTACATGCGTAAGTGCATGTGCGTGCATGCGCCTGTGTGCATGTGCGTTCTTGCTTGTGTGTCAGGAAAGCCCTTAGTTACCCTTACCTGCTTGATAGAAATGAAGTATATTAAAAACTCCAAAGTCTACAAAAAACGTGTAACAGTTCTTTTTACGTAACACTAGCGCCTACACAATAGTGACACAGATGACAACACTAGTGACTGTAGTGACACCAACAAAGGATACTGAATGTGTTGCTTGACACGGTCGTACTTGGACACCATGACGGTGCACGCCCCGCAGCTTCCCCTTCCACATCCCAGCTTCGCTCCTGTTAGTCGCACTGGGACAAATGGTTAAGGATGACTACCTACTCAAACAAGTTCTCAGCAAAAGCACTATCCGAAATAACCACGAATATATGTCCATGGTCATAGTCAAGTAGTTATGTTAGCAGTCTTCAACACTGTTTTTAATACAATCACCAAAGTAACAAGTTCCAGATGTCAGTTGTGGAATCTGAATTGGAATCAGTTGTGGAATCAGTAGTAGAATAAGTTGTGGAATTAGTAGTGGAATCAATTGTGAAATCAATAATGGAAACAGTTGTGGAATCAGTAGTGAAATCAGTCGTGGAATCAGCCATGGAATCAGTCGTGGAATCAGTAGTGGAATCAGTTGTGGAATCAATTCTGGAACGAGCTAAGTTGCTCTTTTTATATTTGTTCCAGCTTAATTTATGTTCGGCTGACGATATAGCATCCAAGTTGTATACACTCATCTAAATGATGCCCAATTATTGCTATCTGCTCTGTCTCTCTCTCTCTCTCTCTCTCTCTCTCTCTATATATATATATATATATATATATATATATATATATATATATATATATATATATATATATATATATATATATATATATATATATATTTCTCTATCTCTTTCTTTATGTAATATTTCTCCAAACTAACCCGATATTTCATTGTTCTGCTGAGTAAAGGATACATATCTAATAGCGGCAGGAGGCATACCCAGATGTAACATTATGTACTTTGAAAAACCAATACTTGTCAAGCAGTAAAATCACTTACAGCAGTCTTCAAAGCACAACTAAATACTTAAGTGCATCTTAGGACTTTCCACAAACACCAATCTGGCAAAACAAACATATGCATCATTATGACATAGTCACCTGCTCGAAATGTGGGATTTGAAACCAGTATCATAACAAAGCACTTCTGACAAATATATGTTAGAAGTCAGTAAATGTGACCTGGTAGTTAGTTACATGCATTTATGATAATAAATAAATAAAATAAATTTGAGAGGATACGGTTGTCGCGCAGATATTGTAGCAAAGTCACCTCCGGGTCAGGATTCTGCTCCACCACCTCAGATAGAAAGACTCGGTAACACAAAGTTTAGAGCAATCAATTTGTAGTTAAGAGAATACAATGCAACTGTGATACCAAACAATAGTAATTAGTTTAAGTGAAAAATATGCTTATATTTGCTATACGTATACTGAATCAGCAACACTGTTTTATTATTAAACAGTTATTAATAACAGCACTACTGTTTGCGTTTCATATAAATAACAATGTCTTTCTTAAAAAAAACAGTATCTGTCTCTCTGTATGTCTACATGTTTCTGCTAGTTATTCACATTTATTAATTATAAAAATATAATAGTTTTTTTTCAATAAAGCTTAATTATTATAAAGATGATGATAAATTTGATGAGCTCTCCTAAAGTATTATAATTTACATCGATGCGGGGAAAGTTTTTTCATTGCGGCAACATGTAACATACTAGTATAATCAAGTAATGGCTTTGAATTATTTTAATACATATCTAGCATATATGACAAACTTAAAAGACTTAATTGGTTCTGGCTAAAAACATATAACACAAGTAACCTACCCACCTTCCTTATTTATAAATGTATCTAAGTTATATTACCACCCTGCATACGGCCCATTTATATTACACCAAATGGACGGATTGTTTGTGATCGCCGGGTTTCGCGATGACAATTTTTGGGCGTAAAAACAATTACACATTTGTTTCTTCCGGTGGCCAATTTTGAAGATCAGCTGATGAATACTGCTGTAATATGTGCATTTTCCACGGAAAAGTAGGCGGTCACCCGGACCACCAACTAAATCAGTTACTGACCCGGCGGAAAAGTAGGTGGTCGTGATCAATAATTTTATTTACAGACATACCACATTAAAATATATCATACCATCGTATAAATAAACTTAATCAAGCGAAAACCCCAATAATCAACGGGGACAAATTGAAAGCTGGAGCTCAGGAGGATGTTTGAAAAATGACAACAAGCGGGAGATCTACCGCCATATTGGGAGACTTGGAAGGTCTGCAATAAGTTGACGGCGATACCTCGGGAAGGATAACTTACTGCTCGAGCCTGAGCAAACATCTCAATTGCGGTCAGTCCATCGTCACGGTACCCGCAGGGTCACCGAGGACGGTCTAAGCTGACCAATACGATATGTGCAGCAAAAACTCGAACTATTACAGTGCTATACAATATTTGATGGATTACCTTCTAATTATTGCTGTGCTTTATTAGATACATTACCTTCTTGCCATTCACAAAGAACACGAGTTCGTCTTCGGTGTACGTTGACATTCTATTGTTGTACGCTGGCAGCTTTTATTCTTTACTAACGTAACCTATTTACGTGCACTGACGCACCGCTACCGGACACAGCGGTTGCAAATCCCTCGACGACCCAACTGGAAGTGGACAAAGTACACTGTTCACGTCGTATGTACATATGGCAGGTCTGTAGTAGGACCGTCAACTACTATGGCAGGCCAATAGGGCCGTACACGCGTTGAATTTATGACCCAACGACAATGACAATATGCAGACAACATTTTTATTTCTGTTTCAGCTTTTTATGTTACTCATAATTTCATTACATAATTGCTCTCTACCTACTGGGTAAATTTTTTCCCAGCCTCTAGACAAGAAACATTTTTCTTTGGGGGTGTGGTCTCATTTAGAATACAACGATTTCCTGTAACCTGGGCTGTGCCGCAGTACTTTGTACTTAAGTACTTCTTAAAATGTGTACTTGACTACTTTTGTACTTAGGTACACTTTTTGAGTACTTGTACTGGTACTTAAATATATTTGCAAAAACATCAAAAGTACTTGTACTTAAGTACATTCCTAAAGTACTTCAATGTTCAAGTACTTTTTTATTATTCTCGAATTGTAATCACGTAGTAACGAGATAATGAGCCAGTCAAATCACCCACCTACCAGTACCACTGATCAGTGGGTCACTGGGCTTCTGTACAAATCCAGTGACAAGACAAGGGTGCATTTACACCTTGGTCCTGGACAACATGCATCAGTGCATTTCTATAGGGGCACACCTGGTCTTTATCTGTATGTAAGTAGCACCAGGCCTGATTAACACAACGGCAACTACACCAGTGAACAATCCAGTTGAGCACAGTTTGAAGACAACTTTGAACCTTAACAGAAAATATGTGCACAAGTTCAGTGAGCAGTTCAGGTGAGCAAGTCCAACCAGCTCAAGTGGTCAGGCGTGGCGCAGTTGGTCTCTCGCTGCCTCACTGTCCCAGCGTCATCAGCTCCTGTGTAGCGTCTTTTTAGCATTGCTGGAAACGTTTTCAGACCTCTGTCTGACAAGCGTTTTGAGGAGCTGATGTTCATCATATACAACAACTGAATGAAATGAGTTGACACTAAGTCATGTAGTATGAAGTTATGGACTATAAAATGGTATGTGTATTAGTATAATATGTGCAATATTTTGTTTTATCAGTTGTCAATGTCTGTACTTAAGCAATGAAATAAATATGTAACATCATCAGGAATATAATATTTCGTTTCTTCAAATATGTCTGAGTTTTTGATAATATAATTCATTTTAAACTTTCCTATCACAATGCCCAGAGTACTTCCTCACAAAAAAATCCACACATAATTTTAAAACCCAGTCCCTACTCCCTAAAAGAAACGGGTTAAGTCCGCCAAAAAAGTAAGGTAGTTTTATTTAAGTACATTTGAAATGTACTTGTACTGGATTAAGTACTTTTCCTAAAACCATGTTGTGTTGGTATTTAAATAATTTGGTAGTGAAAAGTACTTGTACTCTGGTGCATATGTCACCAGCCACACTTTGTTGAAAAGGAAGCTACATACACATTTTCTGGTGACGTTCACAATCTTTCTGTAGAAATATATTATTACTTTAAGAAATCTTGCAAAAGAACAGAAAAGCTAAATGAGTTTCAGGAGTTCTGCGAAACAGTACAACACAGACTACTTAAACCATCTAATACACGGTGGCTTGCCATGCACGCTACTTGTGGGAGACTGACTGAGACGTGGGAGCCTCTTAAAGCATATTTCAACTCCGAACCAACTGACTACATAATGGAGAATGGGAAAAAGAAAAGAGTAGACGAGAACACTAGAGCTAAGGTTAAGAAAATCAGGATTACGCTCAATTTTGAAGGACTGCAGCTATCTTTTATATTCCTCAAAGACGATTTCCCAAGGTTTATTTATTTTAAAATGTTTTTTTTCCAAACTGCTTCCAGAGTAGCATGCTTGATGAAGCACAAAATGGACACACGTTTAAAGGATGTACTGATGTGCTATGTGAAGCATAACGTAATTAACTCATTTAGTGACGTTCAAACAAAAATGAAGATGATGGTAGTATATTAGAGGACAGGGACAATTTATATTTATGAAATGCAGAAATGTTTAATCTAATAGGACAATTGATGGACAATGGGAATGAGGATGTGGTGGATACATTCTACAGTGAGGTCTTAGCATTCTACAGTGAGGTCTTAGCATTCTACAGAACTGCAGTGAAGGACCTGAACATTCTGCCATTCAATGATTGTGTGTTGAACAATCTGAAGTGCTTAAACACACTTTTACAGGGTCAGTCCACATTAAGGACCAAAACTGTCAATATTGTTCCCTACAGTTTTGACACAATAGGAGAACATAAATTGGAACATGGGTGTCATGCGTATGATGTGCTTGAGTTATCAGAACATGTGAAACAATGTTTTGAATTGTCAGATGGTGTTAGGGTATCAATGTTAGTAACAGTGGATCAGTTCTGATCAAAGGTGTCCCACTTGATATGTGAAGTTGGAAGGGCTTTACTCTCAGTATTGTCAGAACAAATGTTTTCTAGATTGAAATTGACAACAAAATTCAGGTCTAAACTAATAGAAAAAAACATTAAATGGTTTTCTATCTGTGAACTTTAACATGTATTCCACTTGTTATGGTTTCAAACCATCAAATGCCAGGAAAAAAAAATACCCACCATCCTCTTCAGGAGGAATATAAGGACAATGCATCTGATTTTGAGGAGTAGTCATTTGATATTTGTTATAAATACCACCGAGTTATAATTTAACATGTAAAATGGAAGTGTATTATTTTATAATGGATCTCTTTACTGAGGCCACTCCTAAATGCACTGGGCTAATCCATTTTTGGCCCCAACAGTGACATGTTTTAAATTATGGATAGAACACATACTGCAGAACTCGGTAGTATATTTCGTATTTTAATATCTCAATATAAAGATACTCTGTAGATCGATATGAAACCACACTTTAATTATATGACGCCAGCAATGCCTATGATGTCAAATAAGAATAATGATGGCAACTTTAAAGCATAATTTATATTATATATCATGTAGACATGTATGTAAAGTACATGTGATCAATGCAAATTAAATAATGTGATACTAATGTTTATATCATGTCATTATACTTGCCTATGATTGTACAAGTGAAACATGTAAATTGTAGTCAGGGACATTATCAGAATGAGTATTTGTGACTCCATATAACCTATTAATGACTCCAAAATCTCAGTCCATGGGAGTCATGAAACACTTGATAATTCGCACCAAGTATATCGTTATATATATATATATATATATATAATCCATGACAGTGGCAGTAGTTGGTGTTATTATTTAGTTAGTAGGTTTACCGATAAATGCATGTTGAAACATTGCATCTATGTGATCTTGGGTTTCCGCATGACAACCATAATTAATATATACAGTTGAGCCTAGAATACAAAGAATGTGCGATTTGTATTACTTAAAATCTGATCTCCTCTTAACCTCCTTGTCTCTTGATTTGTTAAACCACATTTTTCAAGCATTCTTCATAACTATGGTCTCTCAGTTCTGGAATAATTTTATTTGCTCTCTTCTGTATGCGATCGAGCGTATCTATATCCTTGTATACAACATGACATATAACTATTGCTTCATACAGAGGTATAATTAGCTGTTCCTTATATGATATGTTTCTCCTAATCAACCCAAGAATTTGCTACTCTTTGAAACTGCAATATCACATTGTTCTGAAACGTTCATATCAGCACTTATTGTTAAGTGCTTTTATCTTACAGTAGCACCCTGAAAAGTATCTCCCATAAAATAGATTATATCCAAATTCCAGTGTCCTGTAGGCATTTACATTTCCCAAAATTGAATAACGTCTGCCATTTTTCATATAATTTAGCTAATTTATCTAGATCGTTTTGTAAATGTTGTTTATCACCACCAGTGTTAACCTTTCTAAACACTTTTGTGTCATCCACAAATATCAGTATGTTGCTTGTTATATTGTCGTCCAAGTCATTGATATATATTAAGAATAACAAAGGTCATAATACTGATCCTTGTGGTACCCCTCTCAAATGTGCACATGTGGGCTACAATGAAGGACGAAACAACTTAAACTTTTCTCAACAATGGGACATTTCATATAACACATATATTCTTGCTGTAGTCATTGTAACGTAATCCTTGAAACCTCTACCTTGCCGTCTCAAAACACCATGACTGGCATCGCAGCTTCATCACAGTTATTTACGTTTCCATTCGCTCAACTTCAACTCAAACTTAACCTTAAACCCTTATATATACTTTATACATACTGGCATATCGACCGGTATATTTAAAAAAGCAATAGCTGGAATTTATATAACTTGATGTTGTGATGTTTCAATAGTTCCATAATTGATTAAATCAGGTAATTTCTTTGTCATTTAGTTCGACAATGGCACAACATTGTAATACTGCGTGTGCAGTATGAAATTGTTACAGTTTCCTTTGCCAGGTTCCTGTCTTCCTGCTTTAAGGGTCTACAACCCACGGGGTGTAGCTGCCTTTCTCAGCTTCCGGGAACTACAAACAAACACATTATTGAATAAAAATGTTACTACTAAACTACATTTCATCATGTACTGATATCTTCAAAACATTAATCATGACATTTGATGTATTTCTCTAAGATCATAATTATGATCTTATTATGTGGTTCATAATAATAGCAGCGTGAATATGTTTAAAAACAAGGTTGACATATATATCAGGATGGTGGATTATACATATAAGAAAAATGTTGTACTCTTGATAAGCAAATGGCTTCCTTGTCCACTTGCCATCAGGGTATTTGCCTTCGATGGCAATCTTGTTAAATCTTGTTAAATATTAATAAAGGAACTTCTATTACTATTAATCGTCGGAAATCCAAGCTCAAGGGGCATCAGAACAAAATGGGTAGTCAATCGCAAAATCGATATGCACTGGTAAAGTTATCAATAGATGGATGAGAACGCTACAAAGCTAAGGAGGGTGAGTGTGGCGAAAAAGATTTTGCCCTCTGGTCCAAAATGAGCATTCCACAATGAAACATATTCACAAACACATCACAAACACATCCCCTCTACGACACAGACGTTTCTTATTGCATCCTCGCTCTAGCCCTACCTGTTTGGTGAACTGGTCGACACACGCCATGCGGATTTTCTCAGCTGTGGCCGGACTGTTCAGTTGGAAGGAGTCATTGAGTCCGACGTCTGCGCGGGCCGCCGCGATGGCGTGTCTTATGGCGAAGAAGACGGAAGCCGCGAGGAAGAGAGGAGGCTCACCGATAGCCTGGAACAGTATCAGTTAGAATGTAGAGCAGTGAAACAGCTTAACACAAGACAAGGTTTAGTGTTCAAGATAGGGGTCTTTCTTATATTCATTTAAGGCTATGTATACTAGTGAGTAAAAATTTGTGTATGGGGAAGAGGTTTTTCAAACAATGATGAACATGGGCTAAATATGTGAGGCAGGAATAGAGGCAGGACCACCTGGTGTAGGACAGAGACACTGAGAGCGGATATTACAATAGCCATGATAAATTACATGAATAACATATATTAATCATAGTGAAGTTATGAAGCAGTGTGTGTGTGTGCGTCTGTGTGCGTCAGCGCGCGCGCGCTTGTGTGTGTGTGTGCGCGCCTGTATGTGTGCGTGCGTATGTATGGGCATGCGTGCGTGCGTATGCCCCTGTGACAAGGGCATACGGAGAAATATGAGCTCTTGAATTCTGCCTGAAAAATAACTAAGTGTTCGATTTGAAATCCAAGTCACAGGGAACTCGATTTGTTGTACCAACTTTGTGTTATTCCTTGTAGCGAACCATGAATTACAATTTTCTTATATAATTAAGGTCATTTTAAAGTGTCCTATCAGTAACTCATTAATTAATTAGGAAATACTCACATAAATATATCTCTTTGTATATTTATAAATGACTGATCTCCACACAAAGTTCTTACAACGAGGTGGTCGTTGTTTCAAGACTCACCTTGGATGAATAGACCGCCCGTGGATTTGAGGCACCTTTCAGAAGCGACACATTAAGTTGTACAGGAATATCAGTGAAACTGGGGATCTTGTATGTGCTCGGTCCATCGGTGTACAGAATGCCAGTTGGGGATCGGCGGACCTCTTCCAATACGAACAGACCATATCCCTACATCGTGCAAATAAATATAGTATATGTTTATTATTATACAAAAATATATAAAAGCACCATAATAATTGTATTTGCTGGCTTTTGTAGCATTCCATTATGGTACATTGTTCTACGTAATTTGTTCTACTTAATATGTCTTTATACAGCTAGTGAATCCATGTATACTCTTTGTTAGTATTTAACTTTTTATTGTTTACTGGAAGTGGTATGTTTATCTTATATTTTTTTTGGCAAATTCATTGTTCTATTTGTATGTATGTCATTGTTTCTACGCGTATTGTTACATCACATGGTTAAGCAACGTACGGAAAATATACATAATCAGCCTAACACTCTCCCGTTCTACATGAAACATTAGTTAAAGCTTATTCCACATTTAATTTAGCCCAAGTAATATGCGCAGCCAATTAAATAAAACAAACGTGTTAAAATCATTTAAAGAATTGACCTTGGTCGTTATATCGGGTAACATTACAGGTGTGAATAACTTTATATCGTATTAAGTGGAGCCATCTTTTCCCTGCTTTGCTGAAGTTCGAATGGACCCAGAAAATAACTTAACTGTTTGTCTGATGGCTTAATCAAAGTCAAGCAAATTTGCACAAATGAAATAGCATGTCATAGTGGACACTCTTTCATGAAATGATTCCAAAACAAGCCAAGCGAAAATTTTATTTGCGGAAGCGGTGTTTTTTGACTAAAATGTTATGTTTGAAGAAATTTGTTTTAAACAAAAACGGTATTTTTTTGCTAAATATTTAATGACTTCAAGTGAAATAAATTATGCCACTGTATCCACACATGTAGAAATAATTGAAGCATAGTGTTATCATGTAGCGTTGTGTATGACAGAACCACTGACCGATGCATCTTGGGAGCCTACAGGAAGCCAGGGACCATCCCTACCAAGGGCCTGGGGAATGAAATCTGATCAATTAAAAGGTTCATCCCCTCACCGCAGGGGGCGTATGACCAATTACATCCATTAACCTTTCTATGGGAGCTGGCAGCACCTCTTGTATTCCCTCACTGCAGCGGGTGTCTGACCAATTAGCAGCATTATCCCAGCAGTGGGATCTGGCAACACAATTCCTTGGGCCATATTATTCTCGTAGCACGAACAAGGAAACACGACACCCACCAAGCAGCCCCCATTTCACCACCTTTCAATTTTTTTTAGGATAACCAGCATTTCAAAGTCCTGGGGCATTCATCCTAAACACTTCTTTTTTTGGGGTGACTGCTCTTCCAGATGGTTGCGGACCCCAGGTTTCTCTGGTCATGTGGCCGCAGTCCGGTCACGTGAAATATTCGGGTCTCACATCCAGTTCTCAGGGTGTCACAGCTGGCCCCACAGAGATCTGGCCGGACTGTCCCATTTTATTGCCAAGATGAGTAATAAATATGAAGCTTTTATTATTTTTTATTTTATTTTATTACGTTGTGTGGTTCTGTCATAAACGTGTAGATTAACCTTACACATTGCACAATTACATTAATTCTGCCTGGCTGAACTCACCTGAACAAAAGCACCCTCGATCTGTCCAATGTCAATTGCCGGATTCAGACTTTGGCCAACATCCATCACAATGTCCGTGCGCAACACCTGCATGAGAGTGTGACAATTTCAAATTAAAATATCGCTGGACACAGATTCGTCCATATAGAAGTAAAACATAAATAAGAAATCCTAAAATGGAAAATATAAAAAAGTTCCAAGTTAGGATCAACGTTTAGAAACTGAAATTGTATGAAATATTCGTCAATTTTGCTTTTTGACATACTTTATACGACCTAATAAGCGCAATGTATGTTTGAAAACAAAATTGGGCCATACAAAAATGTCTACGAATCTGTTCTTATAGGCGTTCACCAAAATGTTTTCTCTAGACAACGAGGTTTAGCACTAGTGGTGTCATTTGGTGTCTAGTATAGAACAACTGAAAAGTGGTGTCAGCTGTTTAACACTAGAGTTTTTTTTACACTTGTGAAATTATATTTATTATAGATCCTGTGGTTTTTAAAAGGGAGTGTACACTAATTAGAGCATATACGTTTAATAGGTTGAATATGATATTCACATTGCTAGCATTAACACAATCAATAAATATCTGTTCCATTTATTTAGTGTCATCTGTGAAATTGGACACTTTCTGAACAGACATTTGATACTACGGCGACCAATAAAAGTACCTGGGGTATCAAATATGTCATCAACTTTCACGTAGGTAATTTATAAAATGATATGTCTTCACAATTAAGTGGTTAAATGACCATTATTCGCCAGGATACTCTATACAAACAACATTAATTGTGTTATTTTCTATCATAAGTTCAAATGGTTATCCTGACTAAACATGTTGCCTTGGTTACTGACCACATGGTCACCAGTGAGTGTGTCAATCTGCACCTCGGACACAGCCACGCCATAAGAGAAGTAGTTGTACTTCTCTCCACTGTTTGTCTGCCAATCGTAGTCGGACATCGGAGTTCTTGAATGAGCAGAGTCAGTCTTCTTAAAACACTTTCAATTTGACGTATGCAAGGTTATTTTTGTCATAGCAAGAGTTGTATGTATACTTCATTTCACATCACAGTTTGTCATATTACGAAAACAGATAATTATATTTAAAGAAGAAAAACAATATATACATACATACATATATGCATCAATAAAAATAATATATATATATATATATATATATATATATATATATATATATATATATATATATATATATATATATATATCTCTATATATATATAATTCTTTTTATTGATGCATATATGTATATATATATATATATATATATATATATATATATATATATATATATATGTGTGTGTGTGTGTGTGTGTGTGTTCATCTGTCAGACAGGATTCAACTGACTTGTAGAAGCCGGTTGTCGAGAGGCTGACTCGGTCCATGTAGGCAGCATTCACCTGTGAACAAACATCAGAAACATGATTTGGGGGCACAAGAAAACAACGATTAGAAAATGAAGGTTAAATTGAAGCTGACATGGCACGCTTGATCATAAAAAATGAAACACTGCATGTTTGCTACAGGCACGCACATATTATATATATTCTAGCATATACATGGCATATTTATTATTATTTATTACATAATAATAAATATGTTTACATACCCAAACTTCCCATAAGCCATTGGGGTCATTTCCAATGTATGGCTGCAATCGTTCCATGATGACTTCACATGCATGCTGATGAAAGAAACACAAACATTGTTCACTCTGGTTGGTTCTGACGAATCTAAATTGTTGACAATACCGGCTTTACTGAGACTGGTATCAAAACACATGCCGACATAAATGTTGAGCTCTGTATCAACTATGAGTCTTTCGGATTTATTAATGATGTCTTTAAAAGAACTACATTAGGCAGTCTTGGAATTTTCCAGTTTTAACAAGATCCAAGGCAAAAGACCCAGGTGGACAAGGAAACCATTAGCTTACCGATAGTCCAAAAACGTCATCTATGAGTAACCCGCCCTTCTGAGATATTTGACAATTTTGTTTTTAAACATACTCACACTTCTACCATATACACACTATGTAGATGATCTGTTCCATTCATTTATTTTCCTCTGTGAGAATGCGCACTTTCTGATCTACACTGTTCCTTCGCTAACTTTACCTTGTGTCCTCTAGTTCTTCTGTCTTAAGCGAGAAAAAATATTTGTTTGAATATTTTCATAAAATTTCTGCATGAAAGTTAGTACATGCTTTAGAGTAAATCTAATGAGTTCCCCAATCAAGGATGAAAGACATGACGCACAATTTTGATCACACTAATTGTCCAGAGTCGTACAAAGTGGTTGTCATTGTTACTGACCCCACAAAATAAGGCGCCTGCAAACATATTGTAGACTAGTAGCGTCTTCCAATTTGCTCTTAATCTAATATGATTGAATTAATTACTTATTAGTTACTGTCAGCTAATATCCTCATCCCGAATAGTCACCTCACCACTAACCAGATATCACCTACTCGATCCAGCAATGCTGGCTAAGGTCTCAGCAACACTGAGACGGAGATAATCGTAGACAGACTTTGGTCTGTCTTCATTTAAGATACAGGTTCGGCCAGTCATGGCAACACGTTCTTTTCTTTTCGAAGATACGACCGTACCCCCCGGGTTTTCTGCCATCCAACCTCCCTTCTCTTTCTATCATTCCTCTATACCCCCTCTCTACCTGAGCGGCCTCCCATATTAGGCCAGCCAACCTATCTATATATTCTCTAGCATTGGTCTAGCGCGCTGGACTAGTCGACCCCAGATTTTCCTTATTTGCCAACCCTTCAGCCCCGGCCGAGATCTACTCTGCGTCATTGTTCGGTCTGGTGTTTTAGCAATAATTTTACCCTTGTCAATGGAATTAATGTTTCCCAAAGGAGAGTGGCTAACTGACTCGGACGGCTGTCGTGTCCTTTCCCGGGATCCTATGAAAGGTTGATTTATGTTCAGCCAGGTGTGGCTGGTTTCCTGCAAGAGGGTTAGCATTTATCTGTATTTTGTGTTTATTATTTTCAACCCTTATAATAATTTATCCATGTCTTTACTCAATATCCTACAAGATGAGTAGAGAGTCTTTATTAATTAGAATTCTTTTATCATTTTCAAACAAAAGCAAATTCATTACGGTAGTTAAATTATATATTTAAAAGGATTGTACTAGCCGTATTTCGTTAACATGTGTTTGTTATTCTTGGTAAAAACAATCTTGAATTACCTTCAAACTTGGCACAATTATACATTACCAAGACAGCCATGCCGTTAAGGTCAGATGACACGCTGGCAGCTGTTGCTGACGCATTCGGGACTTTATCTGAGCTGTATTCAGAAACGTGAATCTTCGACATTGGTATCTTCAACACACGACTCGCAATCTGAAATGTTGTTAATCCAAGAATGCTGTGTAGTCAGACATCATTGAATGATGAATGTAGCATTTTTATTATCTGCTATTTCTAACATTGCTTCCAGTTACAGTGGACTCCTGTTATATGGAACATGTTTGGCAAAATTGCTCCACATATATATCCATGGGTTCCACACAAACTGACAACAGTGTAGGGTAGAATGGGGATTGTTGTTTTTTAATAGGTTGGACGATCTGAATATGACTCCGGATGATCTGACCACATGACCCTAGATGATCTGAACACATGACCCCGGATAACATGAACTCATGATCCCAGATGATCTGAACACGACTCCGAATGGTTTGAACACGTGACTGTAACTTTGGTTTCTTCATAGTGGCTTACAAATTAATAATAATGCAAATGTTGCATGTTGTGGTTTATTTTGTTTATCTAGAGATATACATACACCTGTTTCCGACTTCCTTCATAAAGTCAGCAATTAGTATTAAGTTGTCTACCTGTACATATTTGTCCATGATAAAAAAATTTCCTATGAAAAGCGTGAAACCCCTTCTCCACTCTACCATCGTCATCTTTAGCATTTTGTCATCGTGTTTTTATGTTTTGTTTTACAGGTCGCCATCTTTTATTCCGTTCTCATTTGCAGTGATTGCACATGCGAGAAACTGTAAAATCACGCGACATCAAAGAAACAAAATATGCTTGGCATTTCCTCGTGTCCAACAAATCGATCAATTTTACTGGAATTAAAAATAAAACGAATCCAGTTTGTTGATGTCCTAATATGTAGTTTGTGAATTGTTTAAGTAATATCCACTGTCGGTTTAATAAAAAGTGCACATATTTTTTTCAAATCATCGAAAGAATCTACTTTAGTCGTTAGATTTGGTAAGGCTCAATATAGCGGATATCCAAAATGGAAGACAATTCATGGGGGCAAGGCTAATCATGGGCATGACTTCCATCCTTTCGCCTATCACATGAAAAAGTTAAGACATTTTACAAATGGAGAAATTCGTGTTTTCAGCATTTCCATTTTCACTTCAATAAATTCTGCATGCAGAATTAAATAATTTAATAGTTTGTTTGATGATTTCACAAAAACTATAATACAAAAGTTGCACAAACGAACTAGCATGTTGAAGTGGATATTATGTAGGTTTGAATTTTCGCGAAAATAAATTAGAAATAAGATGGGCAAAAATGTATTGATGATGCATCTTTATATAAAAAGTGGGATGTTTTGTCCTAAAAAACATGGAAGCAGGACCAGGGGAAACAGTATTTCCCATCTGAAGGCCGTAATTTGGGAAACTTAACCCTAAACAAAACATCTATTGATTTTTTTAGAACATTACATAGGATTTTTTGCTGATAAAACTGAAGAATTAAGAAAATATTCTATAGGATTTTTCGGACATAGCTAAAGCAGTTGTAGTATTCTATTTTATCTATTTTTGCTATTATGCTGTGTAGAATTGTATAAAATTTTATACAAATCTACATAAAATGTATGTAGACATATTGTTTTTATATTTCTCATATATATATATATATATATATATATATATATATATATATATATATATATGTATGTGTGTGTGTGTGTGTGTGTGTGTATGTGTGCGTGCGTGCATGCGTGCGTGCGTGTGTGTGCGCTATATAATTATGTTATGCTCTTAAGAATTCTATATTGTTTTTTAGAATTCCATTTATTTTTTTGGGCAAACGGGAAGTACCTGGATCATCTTGGTGTTCAATCCCTGGCCCATCTCGACACCGCCGTGAGCCAGCAACACAGAGCCATCCGTGTAGACGTGTAGCAGGGCACCGGACTGAAACATGTCCAGTGACACACCCTATAGTGACAAATTGATGCGAGTGGTGACACAACAGTTTAATGAGTGACGCTGACATAATGATTTTGTCTCAATAAAATGTTCATGTGGTTGTGTTGACAAGCACCAACAGTGACACAGTGGCAATAACTCGGTTGTAGCCTTGAAAAGCTACCTTTCTTCCACTGACATTCACTGAATGACACTGGCACACATTGACACAGACCTACATTGCAAATATGGAAAACCAAACTGATATACTGAATGTAATGACATTAATAATCCAATGTACAAATTGACCATTCCACACACAGGGAAAGCAATGTGAAATTATTCCACAGTACACACTTACTTGATTCAGAGCAAGCAATGTGAAAGTATTCCACACTACACACTTACTTGATTCAGAGCAAGCAATGTGAAAGTATTCCACATTACGCACGTACTTGATTCAGAGAAATCAATGTGAAAGTATTGCACACTACACACTTAATTGATTCAGGGCAAGAAATGTGAAAGTATTCCAAACTGCACACTTACTTGATTCATCGCAAACGTTGTAAATGCGTTACCATACTTGACTGGAGTAATAGCGATGCCACGTTTCTTCCAGCGATTCTCACTGAAAATTTACCACAACATTTACAGGCAGTATAATCAACCATATTGTTTGTGTAAAAAGGTGTACAAAAATCATGGTTTTGCAAGTGAATAATATTTATTATGTATTGTTTAGAAAACAATACATAATAAAACACAAACAACACTTATCTCTACGCATAATGACATCCCTGTATCTAAATGTGCACATCAACGCAATAACCCCGAACGTGCCTTTGGATTGAAACTGAGAAAACCACAGTTGAAGTTTGACATCCATAATGCAGTCCTCAAGCAAATTACTGTGCGCATCGATGCAATAACCCCGAAAGTGCCACTGGTGATTGGAGCGACAGTAGAGACACCTAGTGCACGAGTGTTCATGACACAAATACGCCACCTCGGTGTGCATTGTTGTCTTCTAATAAGCCGCTTGATGACTGAATACAGGTAACGTTCGTTTTAATGAAATATCTTAATTTCTCGGACAAAGATTCAGTGGAGCAATGCAGTGATATGAATGTTTTATTTTTTAATATTGCATGTGATTTCGTATTGTCCCTATGGCTGGATAATAATAATATATTTCTTTGACAATCAAAAAAGAAAAAAGTACTGGTGCAAAACATACAAACATATGATATGTTACTTTTTAGGTATATAATATTATATATGTGGAATAAACTTCCTGCAAATATACGTGGAAACGGCAACCACCCGCAATTCAAGAAGCTACTAAAGACATTTTTTGTTCTCCACTTAATGGGTTTTACCGCTTTGATATTGCATTTTTAATGATCTTATTACATATTATCAATCCTATTTATGTTCAGTACTATTGATGATATTAGCGTTTTATTTCGTATTTGAGATTTATCGTTTATATACAAATGCCATGTAATCAGTATACTTTTTCTTAAAATCATTTTACACACACGAACATTCTGCATAGTTTTTAACATTTTATACAGCGCATGTATTATTATTATTATCACTATCTACATACAAGTTTGCATCGTGTGAACTGATGTCTGTACACACCCGTGAACGGGGCAGTAGCCCCGGATTTGATGTATTATTATTATTATCACTATCTACATACAAGTTTGCATCGTGTGAACTGATGTCTGTACACACCCGTGAACGGGGCAGTAGCCCCGGATTTGATGTTGTCAAAATAAAGTTTTATAATAATTATTTTATTATATATATATATATATATATATATATATATATATATATATATATATATATATATATATATATATATATATATATATATATATATATATATATATATATATATATATATATATATATACATGTATATATATATATACATATATATATATATATATATATATATATATATATACATATATATACATATACATATACATATACATATACATATATATATATATATATATATATGTATATATATAAAAAAAAAATATATATATATATATATACATATATATATATATATATATATATATATATATATGTATATAACAAATAATTACTAGATAAAAGGTTCACATAATGCAGTTATTAACAATATAATGACTAAAACTTGTCAGTGTAAATATGCACTTGGAAGAATAAATGCTATTGGTCAAATAGTCACAAGTAGATAAAACAGTTATTTGCCGTGTTTATGTTTACTTTGGGTAAGAGGTGGCAAAACGGCCACTTTGAGGTGTTAGACAGACAGGCAATATGATTGTTATGAATGAACATGCCTGTTGAAGACGTTGATGTCGTTCTGTCGCTGTTCGTAGTTGCTCTGTCGCATGACGTCCTCCCAGCATCGACTCAGGTTGCAGTTTGTCAACGGTTGGTTGTAGTAGGTTAAGTCTCCTTCCACGTACATGTTCATCAACCGAAGCTACAACATTACATGCACCGGTCAACAACAACTCACACTAACGCGTCAATAATAAATCACATGGAGTGGATGGAATTCCGACAAAACTACTAATAGAAACAGTAGAACAAATTAGTATACCACTTAATAATTACAGACCAGTGAATTTAATATCAGTGATTTGTGAATTATTAGAAAGGTTAATTAAATACCATCTTTTTTAGGCATTCATTATTAAATCCATATCAACATGGATTCCTAAAAGCAATGTCATGCTTAACTAACAAATATGTTTAGTGTTTTGGAGGAAATCAGTAATATATATATATATATATATATATATATATATATATATATATATAATATAATAATAAAATAATATGTATATATATATATCAATTTCAGTACGTTACTTGTTATATTATCTTCCATGTCATTGATATATATATATATATATATATATATATATATATATATATATATAATATATATATATATATATATATATATATATATATATATGTATATATGTGTATATATATATATATATATATATACATGTATATATATATATATATATATATATATATATATGTATATATATATATATATATATATATATATGTATATATATATATATATATATATATATATATGTATATATATATATATATATGTATATATATATATATATATATCAATGATTTGGAAGATAATATAACAAGTATATATATATATATATATATATATATATATATATATATATATATATATATATATATATATATATATAATATATATATATATATCAATGACTTGGAAGATAATATAACTAGTAACGTATTGAAATTTGCGGATGACACAAAAGAGTGTTTAGAAAAGTTAACAATGATGGTGATAACCAACATTTACAAAGCGATCTAGACAGATTGGTGAAATGGTCTGAGAAATGGCAAATGTTATTAAATTTTGGGAAATGTAAATGCCTACATACAGGACTTGGGAACTTGGATGTAAACTATAAAATGGGAGACACTATTCTGGGTATTACAGTAAAAGTAAACGACTTAAGAGTTATAATAAGCGTTGATATGAAAGTTTCAGAGCAGAGTGATATTGCATCTTCAAAAGGTAATCAAATTATTGGGTTGAATACGAGAAATATAACATATAAGGAAACAGGTAATTATACCTCTGTCTAAAGCAATAGTTATGCCTCATTTAGAATAATGTGTACAAGCTTGGATACCATATCCTAAGAAGGATATAGATACGTTGGAAGGAATACAGAGGAGAGCAACTAGATTAATTCCAGCACTGAGATACCTTAACTACGAAGAACGCCTGAAAGAATGTGGTTTGCCAGATATTGAATGGGTATGAACATATTGATAGAAATATGTGTTTCTAACTCAAGAAAGACAGTCGAACAGGAGGACATGATGTAACATTAGTAAAGGATCAGTGTAGATTGTAATCGTGGACATAGTTTATTGTGGAAAGCAGACCTCCTTTTTGTTAGATTGGTGCATCTAAATGAAACCAAATGTATGTCCATATGTTATATACAAATATAGTGATAGTATTGGCAACATGGCAACATCTTGAGTATTTGTGAAATAAGAACTCTATAATGACAATGACCCTATTGTTATACCGAGACTCCAAAATGAGTCACAAAAATCATAAAATAATTTTATATAAGCTGCTAACAAATATTTTGGTGGCAGTATTATAATGATTACCTATTTTTATGTGAAACAGATGTTTATTGCCGACAGTTTGCTAAAAAAAAAATTCCATATATTATATACAAATGTAGTTATAGTGTTGCCAACACGACAACCCAAAACAGCCGAATAAGTATGGTTGGTCATTTGCATGACTAAGCAGACATGTGGAAACATTCTATCTCTAAAATACAATTGTGTCCTACATTTGGGACCCAAATAAGTAGCTATATATTTCATTTTATTGTGTACAGAAGAGTATAATATGGATAACTCGAACTAAGTCAACCATTTTAAACTGGCCGACAAAGAAATTCCCGTTTTTACTAAATTATTACTAATAGTTATAATATTATATTTAGAAACGAACTTAAACATATTTGGAAGATAAATTTGTGGTGAAAAACTGGTTTCAATCATGATGGACAAGCCATCCAGACACCCAGCAGCGGCTGGAAAGCACCAATGTACGTGTATCAAGAGCAAATGCACAAATATATGCTGATGTGCTGGTGCTGGCGTGAACTGTGTGGTTGCCTGTAGGTGTTCTGCAAAACCAGACAAATGTGCTCGTGTCCGTGATTCTGAAAGTGACGATGATGAGTAGAGTTATGTAGCAGGATATGAATACCTTTAATTTAATACCAATCTTGTGCTATTTGGATGCAAATGGATTTTTTTATTGAAGCATATGTAACTGTACCAAACTACTCCCACGCTAATGAAATGGTAATTCGAAATATAAAAAAATTTGCTTTTACATATAATATTATTTATGTTAGTAATAATTTAGTAAAACATTGAATTTCTTTGTAGGCCATCTGGAAATTCAAAATGGCTGACTTAATTCGAGTTATCCATATTATACTCTTCTGTACACAATACAAAGTTTTAATATATATATATATATATTAGGATCCTAAATGTATGTTTAAATTGTATTTTAGAGATAAAGTGCTTTCACATGTCTGCTTAATCATGCAAATGACCAAACAAATAATTCTTTTAGATTAGTCACATGTTGTATAATCTCAAATACACTTGTTGATTTGGCTATAATTTTTCAACTTATTGAAATAAAATAATTATTTAGAATATAGTAAATTAATGTATCAACTATAGTGGCAGTTTTAAAAAAAAAATTCAGAATTTTGTTTCAATTTCTAATTACACGTTACATTAATATTTTAAGTTACACTATTGTGTACTATAAACCAGATAAAGAGTAAATGTATTTCTATTTTTAGAAAATGTTTCAGCAGGCAGTTGCATGACCTCTTGAACTGAAACTTTTAGTTCCATGAACCATGTTTTAACTTTTAAACAAGGACGATTGTTGTGACTTTTAATGCAGGCACAAGATCACTCACAATTATGATTACAAGATACAGAATCTGGTTAAAGTTAATATTGTTCAATCACCTCTACTGATGAGGGCAACAATCTGGTGTTCTTCAAAAAGTCTTAAAGAGAAAACACTATAAATGAAGAAACTATTTTTGTCAGGACGCAAAGGCAATATAAAAAAATCCTGAGATTTCTGTGGAAACAAGCTATAGTTTCAAATGATTTTAAGGGGATGGGGAGATCATTCCAAATTTTGAGAGCAGGTACAGAGAAAGTACGATTGTCCAGGTTAATCTTAGTTTCAGGAACATAATGCTATTGCGAAATAGACGAACTGACAATAATTATGCCCATCCACTTTGGTCTAAAATTCATAGGAAATACAGGAATTTACAAATAAAAGTATTGGAATAAGATAAGAACATTTTAACAAAATATAGCTTCCGTCAGGTGGCGTCATCTACTGACTCGTGTTAATGTAAATTAGCAACGGCCGACTTTCAGCACGTCACGAAATTCGCCGATTTCACCGATCTGGTTATGGTATGATGTGAGTCATATGATAAGACAATCAGGTCCCCACCAATAGGTGGTCAATGACACGTAGATTTCTAAAATAATAAAATAATTTTGTAGTGATAAATTGCAAGAAACCTCCAAATATGCACAATTATTAGGAAAATATATAATTTTTTAAACATATTGGAATATATAGGACATGTAAGAAAAATTGGAACGTTGGGCACCCTGAATTGAGCTGCCTGGGAATATTTGAAATATGCAAGAGGCCAGCCAACACAAACGGTGCAGTACCTTATCAGAAGAAACATCGAGTGCCTGAGCGGCTTTCTCCATCCAGTGCTCAGTGATGAAGAGACTCTGAGGAGTCCCAGCCCCACGCATTGCTGTGTTCGCAGGCAGGTTGGTCTTGCATATGTGACCTCGCACGACAATATTCGGGATTCTATAGCTGTTGTCAGCATGAAACATAGCCCTCTCCATCACCTGTGGTGATCACAAATGTAATATTCGTTATCATTAATTGCATTTACGTACAGAAAAATACGTGCTGAGATTAAGATTTGGCGTCTGAGAACCAGTCTGAACTTTGTGAAACTCATATATGGGTTTGTATGCATTCTATAGAATTGTAAAGAAACATAATGTATCATGTGCCTAGAAGAAAGGGGTGGACAAACTCAACTGCTAAATAAAAAATGCATATGCATAATCTTTATAATGTTTGACATGCTAGAGACAGTTTTGTATTATAATGCCAATTTGGGAAGACAATATCACGGTTTTCATTGGGGAAGAAGGGAGAAGGGGCAGAATTAGCCAATAAAAATTATTCTCTCTTCCTGTCATGTGTATATACTCTTGTCACGCTACGATATCGGACAGGTAAGTCATGGAATGACAGTGAATGAAATTAAGAATGAATATAATCAAAAATGATTGATCAAACAAGATTGTGATCGATTCCTTCGGAAGCACGAACCAATTAATCATCGATGAAATTGATTAATCGGAACAGCAGTAGTACTTACTGTGACTGACAAGTCTGAGGCATAGCCACAATTGCTGTAGAGGTCTAGCTCCAGTGCCCGAACCATTCCTGCTTTGGTTAAGCCAACCTGTAATAAACAACAACATCACAAAGATCTAAAAAAATTATCAACTATTTTGCTAAGCAATATTATGACATATAACATATCATTGCAGTACCAACTGGAAAACAAATAATGCACATATAAATGTATTCACACACACACACACACACACACACACACACACACACACACACACACACACACACACACACACACACACACAAGCACACGCACACGCACACGAACACGCACACGCTCACGCACACGCACACGCACACGCACACGCACACGCACACGCAAACACACACACACACACACACACACACACACACATATGTAGGCACACAAAATATTGTCAGCATATGATGATGCATA
Source organism: Lamellibrachia columna (assembly GCA_963662155.1). NCBI lineage: Eukaryota > Metazoa > Annelida > Polychaeta > Sabellida > Siboglinidae > Lamellibrachia > Lamellibrachia columna. Next base: position 33,824,883 of record OY759262.1, read on the forward strand.
CATACATACATACATACATACATACATACATACATACATACATACATACATACATACATACATACATACATACATACAACCTGTGATGATAAAATTACTGAGATCTTTAGCCACTCGACACCGCCCATCGAAGGCCCGACTGCATGGCACTTGATCGCATCGCACATGCGCGACCGATCGCCCTTTCACACGTTCTTATCCATCAAAGCAAATATAACAAAGGCAGACAAAATAAAGTATTTATTATAACATCGACATGGCCAATCAGTTTTTCGGCTAACTATCCTGAAAATGTAAATGGTAAGTCTACGATATTTTTGCCTTTGCCGAGTTTCCTGCAGCAGGCGGATGATTATACTACGCTTGCAACCAACCGTCGAAATCTGAGCATACTACTGCTCCAGAAACCCGAACTAAAACGTAATTTTGAAGAAGCTTTTACAAAGCTTCCATTCACCACTCCTACTCACCTCAACTATATTTAAAGATGATACAAACGCACGTACACAAAGGAGCGGACTCTGGTGTGCGATGGACACTGGTGCTATGACTCTTAGTAACCGTACACATGCCAGGGAAAGTTCCTGTACCAAAATATTTTACCAACACTAAATGATCAATTATTACACATATTACCTCATACCTGCCAACTCTACTCATTTAGGCGGCATTGATTTGATGCCGGTTTTATACATTATTCGTACTGCTTTCACCAAATATCGGCAAGTGTATATATACATAGAAAGTGTTAGGTTCCACATCTAACTAAGCGTTCCCCATGGCCACGGTGTGGAATATCACCAGAGTGCCACACAAAAGAGTGTTATGGCCACAAAACATAACAAAGTAAAAAGAGGCAAGTACGCAAGAGGCAGTACCATATATATATATATATATATATATATATATATATATATATATATATATATATATATATATATATTGGGGGGCATTGGGCCATGGCCCCTTTGACTTAACATTTTGATTTGTTCATATGTAACCTGTTGCCCCACCATATGGTGGCATTATAAACTATTGGGTGACTAAGTTTGCCCCTCTCAGTGGGCTCCCCCTTTGCGAGATCGTAGATACGCCACTGTTTATGACTCCTGGGCAAAACTGCGCGAACACTGATGCGATGCTCACTTGAGACGTCAGAGTCGGACGTTTATGCGATCAAATGACATTACGGAGAAGCACTATTCGTGAATAATAAGACGGAGATTTTAAAATTTGGGACGGAGATTTATTGACTATGTCAAAATGACGGAGACTCTGTACGAATGACGGAGAGTTGATATGTATACACATGACTTGATATACATGTCAAGGCTGTATTAATGTTTCGCAATCATACAACACCAACCATTATAATCCAAGAACCTTAATTTAAAACCTCATACTTACTACACGAATCTTGGTAAATGTGCGCTGCCACAAATTCTAGCACACCATGTATTTATTCAACATTACACAGTAAGCTTTATGAGCAACTGTTAATGTTCATCACAACAATAGATAGCTCAAAGAGAAGGCCATAATGTTTATTGACATAACTTGTTCAATGTAAATGTAGTTATCTACCATGATGAATGTGTAATGTAATACAACCAGTTCTCAAGTACCTTGTATCTTCCGATGAATGGATATCTATTTCCTGTGATGACCATATCATCATCTCTGTCCAAATAGCATCTTACCGGACGTTGCAATCTATCGGTTGAAACACAACATGAAATATATGCATAAATATGCAGCTACAAACATTATAATTATGTAGAAACAGGGGTGCAGACTTCTTTTTTATAACATTTCACTACTTAACGCTGTGGTGGTTATGACGTTAAGATTTCCAAATATGAAAAATGTCTACGTGAAAAGGCCTCGTAGACAAAGATAATATAAACACTGTAAGTTGCACGTGTGTGTGTGTGTGTGTGTGTGTGTGTGTGTGTGTGTGTGTGTGTGTGTGTGTGTGTGTGTGTGTGTGTGTGTGAATACATGTATATGTGCATTATTTGTTTTCCAGTTGGTACTGCAATTATATGTTACAAAATTTTCATTATCTTTGTCTACGAGGATTTTTACATTTGACTCAATCGGTTGACTAATTTAATTTATTAAAGAGAGAAAATGTGATTACAGAAAATGTCTTAATAAGATATTGACGTACTTGTTTGCAGCGACTGCCAGAGGCGATGCGACTAGGACAGTGTTGGTTAGTTTGCCTCCGAAGCCTCCGCCTACAGTGGGGAAGGGGTCAAGCCGTCAAATTCAGTCAGTCACATGACAGCAACATGTCACTGGATTGGTTGCATATTGTTTTTTAATATACATATATATATATATATATATATATATATATATATATATATATATATATTAAGAATAATAATGGTCCTAAAACGGGTCCTTGTGGCACCCCACTGAAAACTGATTTCCAGTTTGAAACCACCTAATATACTAGAACACGCTGTTTTCTGTTTGCCGGTCATTGTTCTATCCAGTCGATTATGGCATCCCCGATACCACGGGCTTTTAATATATATTGGTGATAGCCACATAGTGATTTCTTAAAAAAACCATAACATATTTGTTAAATATGACCTCGCTTTTAGGAATTCATGTTGAGATGGGTTTAATAATTGATGCCTTAAAAGGAAATCAACAATAATTTGTCTTTGATTATCCTTTCTAATAATTTACAAATCACTGATGTTAAATTCACTGCTCAGTAATTTTCTGACTTATTTATCGAACCCTTTTTAAGTAATGGTATGATGTTTGCGTCTTTCCATTGAAAAGGTCCACTCCTTCTTTCAACGACAAGCTGGACACTTTTGCAAGTGGTATAATTTGTAGTACTGTTTACATTAGAAGTTTTGGAGGAATTCAATCCACTCCAAGTGGTTTATTGTTCTTCACTGCCTTTATTTTCTTAGCTACCATTTTTGGAGTTGCAATTAACTGCCCCAAATAATCCGATTTAGCCTCCTGATATCTAGCATATGGAAGTAGTAATGAACTAATAATGTAGTAGATTATTGAAATAGGCAAAATGATGACGTCTAGGCAAAGCGATGACATTTATTACTAAGTGGACTGCTTGTTACGCAGCCACTTTGGGAAGAACATTAACAGGAATGTGAGCCCTTCAAAGCAAACCAGGCAGGAACTGAATACAAATACAGATCCATCTGGCAAGTTTCTCAGAGTCCACATTCCCACAAGTATGACGATATCATATATACACCAATAAGTCGTCATGAACATATGCAAAGAATGCAGACATTTCACCACCAGTACACACATTTAATTATAAACAGGTGGGGCCATTTCGCCACAAGGTCATCCAAACCCCCCCCCCCAAATTACACTTCCAGAATTTGAGATTTAATTCCAATTACAATGAAATTGACCCCAGGTCTGACCACAGTTGGTCACAGCCACTTACCTAATCTCTTTGATTTGCAAACAATTTTGTTTCTTGGAACTCCAAGGGTTGCTGCAACAACTTGCTGGTGTGGAGAAAATGTTAAGAAGGAATTATAACACATGAACATGCCAATCACTGTAATTAATCATTAAAATTCATCACATGTATGATGTCATCAGGTAAGAATGGTATCGAAGCATCACATTTTAGTAGTGTATACATGGCACACAAATAATTTTGGCAATAAAAATCATCATGAAACATACGTGTATCCTATTTGGAAACTGTGCAGACATCAGCATTGTGATTTCACCATCCTCCCCAGAGGGAACTGCGATTCCCGACTGCATCTCAAGGTAGAAATGCTCCTGCCCACAAACATAGGCTTCACCTTCGATGATGAGATCACTGGTCTTGAAACCTTCGGCAACATCACCGTCTCTTATGGTCATGGGGTCAGACCTCAAGAACGAATCTGCATCTATGGCTTGCTATGAATTAAAACGTCAACAAGGAAAATTAGTTGTGCTATACTGCATGCATACCATAGTGCAGTGTGAGTTTTCATAATTGTCATAATAACATTACCATTATCTGTATTAAAGTGATTTCATGCGTAAACGTTTAACATAAATGTGTTTGTTGACATAGAATATGGCATTTATGATCAGCTAATTTATTATTGGCGTACATCTTTTATGATAGAATTATTTTACCTGATGGTTTCATATAGAGAACGCATGAGTGAATGCAATATACGCAATTTACTTATTAGTTTATCATCGAGGGACGCAGTGGCTGTGTAGTCGAACGTCGGGCTGTCGGTCGAGGGGACTGGGGTTTGAAACCACCTGTTGTCGTTTCGATTTCGTTTACCACACTTTGTCCGTGTCTTTCAGAAGAGACATTAAAGGGGAAATAAAATATCCCACACAGGAAATAAAAAAACCTGTTGCGTTCAGAGCTGGTGATTTCAATATGTTCAATCACTATACTACCTCCCAGTTTAACTGTGATGAGCTGTTTAGGGAATATTTCATCAAGCATCATGATTACATCCAAAAATATGATTAATCTGATACAAAAAAACACAGTTCTAAGAAAATAACAATTAAAGCTCTACGGCAAACATTTATAGCAATTTTATTTGTGAAATACAACTATTTATTGTTGATCTTCAACCACAGCATGTTGATGTTTGACAAGTGAACTGTTTGCCGTAAATAATGTAAATGTACGACTTCTATCTTCCCTCATGACATATGTTTATTTATATTCTTGAATTTTACTTCAACCAAATAACAGAAATGTGAACAAGAACACAAAGTGAACATTGCAACACCTGAATGGTCAAGATTGGTGTAAGTTCTTCGTACTTGACCACGACTGCCTTCGTTGCCCGTATAGCCTCTGTCCTTGTCTCTGCTACGATGGCCCCAATAATCTGGCCCTGATACATCACCTAAAATAATGCAATATTGTCAAATGTCTTTGTGTAATTTTTTTATTAAGACAGGTGTGTATTAACAAAACACCAAATACACAAAAATTAATCATGGTGTCCACTATGGCAATTTATACACAAGAGCAGGAAACATTTTCATGTTAAGGTAAGTTCGTATATAGCGCGATATCCAATCCACAGGACCATTCAAAACGCTTCACACTTCACCCCCAGGAAGACATGTTCATTCCAACATCAACCCGAATTATCTGGGAACCATTCAGCCACACTGTAATTACCGGAAAAATACTATTCATTCACACGTATCCATCATATCCAGCATCGATAATATATTTATACAGCTGAGTGAACTGAAGCAACAACCTAAGCTTCAAAACTGCAGGAAGAAGAAACGAGCCCCGGTCGTCTCTTTTGAAAATCTTGTGTTGTAACGGAACAAATAATATTATCGTTATACTGTCATTAAAACGGGGTAGTTAAATTTTTCGCTAGTCTCCCTTTAGAATCATTTCGCAAAAAAATCATAATTATCTAGAATCCACTCGTTGGTGCAAATTTGAGTTTTGACGAAATCATTAAACAAAGTATTAAATATTTTGTTTTACTGGATCCGGTAAAAATTAGCCGAATGTGGTATGGCTGTGTATGCAATAACATTCACATTTTCGCATGTTATCGGATCTGATGACCAAAGTCATTTCCTTCGATGATTTTAACAAATGTACGCGCCTTTTTATTAAGTCAATTGCACATATTACGTAAGCTATTCATGTACCACATATATGATAGGCAGAATCGTCCGCCCCATTATATATATATATATATATATATATATATATATATATATATATATATATATATATATATATATTATATATATTATATATATTATATATTATATATATATATATATATATATATATATATTATTATTATTATTATTATTACAAAACAACTGTATGGCGATTGACTTTGCCTAGATATTAAATTTAAAATCAATGAATCCAATTTGTGATGGGCTAAATTAATTGAGTTTTAATAAATTAGTCACATGTTAAACAGGTGATTTTTGAGTTGGTTCCTCGCCTGTTTGCTGTCCTGCTTTGTCTGCACTGAGAGAGAACATGAAGAAGAAGCTGACAGATAGGGTGTTTCTGTGGGATTCCATTCCACGATTTCGGACCGCGTTCTATTTGAGGCAGGTTAGGTGTGCCCATATCTGCTACCAGGGGCTACTAAACAACAGCGATCACCGCCTGCTGCACCATACGGCTGACGAAGCCACTGGCACTGTGTGCTGGTAGCCTTTGTCTATATGCCGTTTACATAGCTTATGAAATGAGTCAACTGGTGTCAATTGGTATTATTTTTAAATGTCACACACTATTAAATGTTGAACTGAATAACATGCTTGCACCCGGTATGCACAGGGGTCCAAGACTGACCGCGATATATCCTAATCCACGTTATATTGGGGCACATAATAAGGTAGCCTGACCATATGACAGAACATACCTTATCAACAGCAAAGACCTGCTGATCTTGGTCACCAAACCCAAAGCAGTTTTCTCCCGGTACATCTTTGTGGCTGATAAAGTCGACAACTCCAGGCATCTGAAGGGCGTCTGAGGCATCGACGCTGATGAGTCGCGCGTGAGCTTTGCTGCTGATGACAAACGCCATTGACAGCTCTCCTACAACACAACCAGAAATGTCTACTGAAGACAGACTGTCTGAAGCGTCACCCAATGAAGCGGATAAACTAAGGCGCGCAGTATATATTAAATATATAGAAAAATTATACATTTGTATCTATAAATACCTTATGTATATTAGGACAATACATTGACTCAACGATGCAAACGGACAATGAACCAAACTAACACAAGCTGACAGCAACAGGTAACTAATTAACCCATTTTTTAATGAAAACCGATTGCAGGTACCTATATATGGGCGAATATCATCGATAAACATCGCCTCTCCTGTAGTTTGTTGGGTGGCCGCCAGATGGGGTAAAGCGCGACCAACTGGGTCAATACGTTGCTGCTTGTCTTCGACCTCCTGATACACTTGACTGCCACAGCCTGGTTGTCGTTCAAACACCGATGTTGCACTCTGGTATGTTGGTGGGACCATTTCACTCTGCAGTGGCGACACATTTACGTTAAATTAATTAGTATAATGTAACGCTAAGAAAGGCATGGCAAAATAGAACAAATTAACATGAACAACTTCACGCGAGCAAAATATTAACACTTATTTTCATGCAATCATACAATAAACCATGTCAACGCAAAAAAAGTTGCATTCTTGAATCTGATATATTAGGTATTGAGTCCTTGGGATTGTTCAAATCGCTTTGCACTTCACACCCCCCCCCCGGCAGACATGTTCATTCCAACCTGACTTCTCTGGGAAGCATGCAGCCATGCTGCAATTACTACGCGAATACTATTTTTTTCACATATCCACCACTGTCCATAGCTAGGCACTCACTTATACAACTGAGATAACTGGAACAACGTGGAGTGAACGAAATTGCCCAAACTTTGAAACGGCAGCAAGAGGACTCGAAACCGGGTTATCTCGACTGAGAGTCGGACGTCCTAACCAACAAGTTATAACAAGGATGTTCTCGAGACTATCACTTCCATACACTGTGTTGATTACTTGTTTCTTCTGCAATTAGTTTTCACTGTTCTCACTGTAGAATCATTTCGCCAAAACATCATAGCTATTTAGAATCCTCTACGACATAATAACTCATTGGTGCAAATGTGTTATTTAGTTTTGGTTATTTTTTACTGGATCCGGTAAAAATTCGCTGAAAAAGTAGTTTGGCTCTGTATGCAATGACATTCACATTTTTGCAAGTTGCCCGATCTATTGATCAAAGTCAATTCTTTTTTAATAAATATAAGCACCCTTTTCTTAAACTAATTGCACATATTACTTAAACTATTCATGCACAGGTTATGTTTGTGTTGGTCCCTCACCTGTTTGCTGTCGCGCTTTGTCTGAACTGTGAGATAGAACTTGAAGAAAAAGCTGAGAGACAGGGTGTTTCTGTAGGACTCCATTCCTCCGGGCACCCCCGGGGGTAGGGACAGCTCCTTCGCAAGCAGGTCACAGGCTTCTGGGATAAGATCGTCATCCCATTTCCTTTAACAAGCAGTAAATAGTTTATTTTTTATTCCAGTACTTATTCCTAGTCATGCAATACAATAAGGAGATATTGGTTGTTGTAATATGATGATTAGATACAGTAAATATACTTCCTAGAACATGATTTAACAGGTGGGTAAGTATTCCTGAAGCTGGACCAATATCGCCCCTTGTTGCAATGCCCAGCAACATCACGATATGGATAATTCAGAATTATATAGATATATCTGCACTTGATAATGCAACATGTGTTTTCTAGATATCACGGAAAATTTTAATTGCCCAGACATGATGAGGACTTTTTTCTGTTTTATGGGAGCAAAGCATAACATTGTTTTAACTATTGAAAAAAAAAACCAAACAGGTCATTATACTTGCAATAAGCTTGAAAGTATTGCAACTACTTTAATATATTATGTTCTAAATTGCATATTGCAATGTTGCAAAAGGCAATACTCGGAGTGTTGCCCCATCTCTAGCAGAGAGGTGATCTCACGTACTGGAGCGTACGCATGCACGCACACATAGTATTATTATAATGTTTGATGACTTACTTTCCCACCAGGTTCTCTGCAGTGCTGGTTACCATGACAGTATGGGCGTCCATTCCGCCATAACTCAATGACAGTTCTTTGATGATGTCACCCTTGTCCTCTAGTAACACTCTCATGCCTGCGTTGACAATGGCAATGTCATCCTGTCTGCGATGTGCCTGTTTGTAGCTTTCGAAGTACTCATTCTACAAATGTGTCACAAAGATGCCATTCACTAACACAACGTAAGCAAGACAGCCCTCAATATATTTAGGGGCAACATTACAGAAAGACTCTTGATTAAAATGCCAGTTCTTGACTGGATATTGAGTTGTGTTTGGTTGACAATAAATGCACTTTCATCGATAATAAAATATAATTTGCATTATCATAAAGGCTGATTTGTCAACGGAATAATCAATTTATTTCTTTATAACATAAGTGAAAAAGCTAAAATATAATAAACATACTTATAATTACCTGTCTTGTGAATGGAATGAGGATGTTGAGGAGAACTTCGTCTGGTTTCAGTAACGTTTTACGATAACCGTTGAAGAACTCTTCATCCATGACAATGGTCCGCTGCCCTCTGTCTGTAAAATACCAAGCTAATACAGGCCTGCATGTAAATTCTGTCCACAACCTCCAGGTTGTAGGTTCAATTACAGTTGCAACTGGATTTTTGTAATTAGGCGACACACACTTGTATCTGGTCATCAATTCTTATGCATTCTAGCACTGAAGATAACATCCACCACCAATTTATAATAGTTTAGTTCATCAAAGATGGAACATAATGTAACTGACAACAAAGTTAAACAATGTGAATTATATTAAGTTTTAGGCAATCTACACTTATAACAAATCCAAACCCTGTGCGTAATATTTGTATGTGGTACAAGCCGTCATCAATTTATGTATGAAGAGATGAAGGTAACTTCTCAATGTAACAGAGTGAAACTATGAAATACAGATATGGTAGTAAATTTTCAGCTGAAGGAAAATGTTGCTGTTTTTCATGAAATTCAATTGAACATATAACATAAATTAACCAGACATTTTTAATGCATTGTGTCCAGATAAAACTCGCACAAGTGCATTAAATAAAATAAAATAAATAAAAATAAGGTATATATATATATATATATATATATATATATATATATATATATATATATATATATATATATATATATATATATATATATATATATATATATATATATATATATATATATATATATATATATATATATATAAACTGCTAAGTTGGGAAAGCTTCGTGCATGTTGTCCGATACTCGTTGCCATTTTTCCTATTGGTGGCTCTTGACGTAGTTTCATAAAATAAAAAAGTCCACACCAGTGTTGCTTTCAACAATAATGCTATAAAGGCTGTACGAAAAAGATGTGTCTTTAGAACCATCTTGAAAGCGGCAATAGAGCTGGCTGATCTGGTTGAAGAAGGCCAGGTTGTGGGCATGACACACCTTTGCTGGCAACGTTAACCTGACATCTCGCTGACAGAAACAAAGGATTCAGATCCGAGATGGGACTGGCCGTCATGATACTGCCTCCAATCGACTGAAAGAAATCAAAAACTAGAACAAATATTGGTTTTTCTGGCAACATTTTATATGGCAGTCAAGTGGTTACTCACATTGCCCGAAACTTAATAATTGTAATCAATGTTGGTCTACATTATTTACATTTGTTTATGAAAATGCTAATAGCAATACATCAATATCTGCTATTAGTTCATGCTATACACACAAGGTGTAAACTAATCGTTTTAACACATCATTTAAGTAAGCATTTAAGAAAAATACTTATATTTTGTTTAAAGTTCATATGTCAATATAGCACGACAATAACATTTGCAAAATAGATCAACCTGTATGTTAAAACTCCGTACTTAATTGATATAGTCCATTACAGGTTAATTTTGAAATATGTAGTGCATGAATAGGTTAAGTGCGCAGTCGGTTTAAAAAGAGTGCATATTTTATAAAAACAATCATTTAAAAAACTGACTTGGCAAAAACATGAATAGCCCTATTTTGTAGTATATGTATATGCGAAGTCACTTTTTTCAATTTTTCCTCTGATTTTTTACCAGACCACACAATTTTGTCAGATTATTTCACCAAAACGAATGACCAAATTTGAACAAATGACCTCTCGTATTGAATACTAGATAGGTAAACTCACGAAATGAGGTGAACACACCATTAACTGAGGAGGAATTCGTAACATGGCCAACAGTGTTTTTGTCGATACTTACACCGGTATTCCTGACTTGTTTCCCGGCGAACCACCTCAACATCTCAATGATGGCTGCATATATACGAGTTTTGTTCTCTACAAACAATATTACATTATTATATTTTTGCAAAGAGGATTACAAAAACTACAACAGCAGCTAAAACACAACAATGTGTGTAACACATGGTTGAGAATATCCCTAAAGGTGTGGTCAGACAAACACACACCTGACCGCTTGGCTACAGAAATACTAGGACAGAGATCAGGACTAGAGAAGCAACTGACGGCTCTTTTTAAACATACATTTTCTCTGAAACCTGCCACGTTTACCTCAATGACACAAACTTTTAGTATTCACATTTAAACTTGTATTTTCATTAGTATTTTAACGTTTTCCTCAACCACACAAACATTTTAATATTCACATTTGTAACTTGTATTTTAACTAGTACCTTCACTTTTACGTCAATGACACAACCGTTTTAGTATTCACAATTTAACTAGTATTTTAACAAGTATTTTAACTTTTACCTCAATGACACAAGCATTTTACTAGTCACAATATTACCTTGCTTAGCTAGCATTTTAATGTACTTTTTATTTATTAGCAATTACTATATTAATGCTTAAACGTTTTTCAATAAGTCAAAATAATGTATTGCAACTCGTCTTTGAATGACCAAAGCAGTCAGATTGATGGCAGAATCAGATGGTGAAGCATTATTATTATCACTTTAGTAGGAGGAAGAAGAGTAGTGGTCATCCACTCGCAAACTGGTCAGTCTTTTAATACCTGGTTCGCTGCTGACCAGTTCCTGAAGGACCTCCTTCAACGTGGTCAGTGTAGTGGAAGCTCCAAGCCAGACTCCGGTTGCTGTCCGCTCCACAAAGAGCAGCTCCGGGACTTTAGTCACAGCAATGACCACTGGGTAATGCTGAGACTTGGACTTCCAACCAACTCCTGAGTGAAACAATTCCTCTATTACGTTATAACTATGATACATCAGAAAAATCATACACATAATTAAACTTGAGTTTGTCAAAGTAAGTTTTTTAAATCATAAAAGTTTACTAAAAAAAGATAATGGAAGTGATTTGTTTGTTTATAATTAATACTACTATCTAAAAATACAATTCAATTTGTTATATTCTCTTTTAAAGTTTAACTGTTTGATTCAAAACTATATTCGATCCTGTAAAATAATATTACGTTTTAAGTCAAATATCGAACAACGATACACACTAAGATACAGATGCAAGATTTCAAAATGCAAAGTGTATAACTTCAACGACATTTACCGATACCCATATAGGGACAGCAAAGGAACTTGCGTACCCGCTTCCGTGTTGCCAATAACCAACTCTGCTTCGGGGTATGTGGATTTCAAAGTCAGGAGGTCATCGAGCGATGTTGGACGGTACCATGTGACGCGGCCTGACGAGAAGACCATTCGAGCCTTGTCAAGTCCGTCATTCAGCTGGGTAGGAAGAAAATTAACACATTGTTCAGTGATTTTGGGTGTTACATAAAAGGACTTCGTTGAATCACTTTTTTTATTATTCTTGCCTGCCAATTAAATTATTGTGGCCTTAGCAAGGCATATTTTGTCAAACATTTGTCTCAAAGGGTTACTTAGACAAACATATCAGTTAAGAAATGTTTTCTATGGCATGCAATATCTTACACTGATCTATGTAGGCTTCAATGTAAATATTATATGCTCGAGAATCACATGTATGTTTAATAATGCCACATTATTGAGAACTGCTTTTAAAAGCATACAATACTTGTGTAGTCATCCAGATAAAGCCACATACCTGCAACTCACTTGGGAAGATGGGTTCCTGGGATGGGTCATACTGCAGAAATTCGGAAACTTCTTCCATAGGTGGCTCCTGAATGTTATAGAAAACATATGAGTATGTGGCTAGTTATAGATACAGGCACATGTTAACTACAAATATCTTGCAGAGTAGTAGCGCGGGAGGGGTGGGGAGGAAAGGATAGGAAGAAGGAAAGGTGGAAGGAAGATGGGAAACATGTCAGAGGCCAGAGGGGAAACCTGGAGGAAGAGAGGGTGGGAGTGAGCAAGGGAGGAGGAAGGGAGGGACGGGCAGAAGGGAGAAAGGGAGGAAGAAATGAGGAGGAATGGAGAGAGGAACGGAGGGAGAGAGGGGAGGAATTGACTATATCTGGGAAGGAATTATTCAGTAAGGGTCAGAGGAGGAGGAGGGGGAAGGAGGGACAGAGGAAGTGAAGAGGGTTAGGAAGGGGTGGCTGGATGAATGAGAATAGACAGACATATGAGTGAGTGAGTGAGTGAGTGAGAGAGAGAGAGAGAGAGAGAGAGAGAGAGAGAGAGAGAGAGAGAGAGAGAGAGCGAGAGCGAGAGCGATAGAGTGGGTCAGCGAGAGAGAGAGAGAGAGAGTAAGTGAAAGAGCGAGTGAGTGAGAGAGAAAGAGTGTGATTGAGAGTGAGAGAGAAAGAGTGTGATTGAGAGAGAGAGAGAGAGTGATCGAGCGAGAGAGTGGGTGGGTGAGTGAGTGAGTGGGTAAGTGAGTGAGTGAATGAGAGAGTGGGCGAAATAGAGATAGAGAGAGTGAGAGTGATTGGGTGAGTGAGTGAGTGAGTGAGTTGGTGTGTGTGTGTGTGTGAGTGTGTGTGTGTGTGTGTGTGTGTGAGTGAGTGAGTGAGTGAGTGAGTGAGTGAGTGAGTGAGTGAGTGAGTGAGTGAGCGATTGAGTGAGTGGGTGTGTGAGTGAATGAGTGAGTGAGCGAATGAGCGAGAGAGAGTGAAAAGTGAATGAGTGAGAGGGAGAAATTATATCACGTAAAGAACCATGTTTCTGCTCTTTGTGAGATGAAGCCACTGTCGTGTCGACTGCTAGAAGGATCTACATATTTCTAGTTATTCATGGTTCTAACTGAAATATGTAGATCATTTTAACAGTTTACCCGACAGTAGCTTCATCTCACAAAGAGCAGAAATTCTGTATACTTCGCTAGATTCTGAAAGGTAGAAATATTGTATGCAAGATATCCACTAGTGAGAACATGATTAATCTGTACCTCGGAGACTGTGCTTTCTTGTGTCTTATCATTTTGACAACATTCTTCTCCCATTGGACATTGGAACTCCTGCAATTAATTCATCAATGGTTATCAAGCAGCGGTGACAATTAAACATACACAAACACAAACTTCCAAAAAATCCATTCTAACTTTCAAATAACAGTTGTTTTCTGTAAAATACAATTTAAAAGTATGTTAAAAAACAGATCGAGTATTGGCTGGATAAAAGCTCACACGTATGTATCGTACATAGTTATAACAATTCAATTCTGGACATAGTTTGACACATTTTTAGGACAGAAGCAAAATATCCCATGATAATTATATTAATATATTAATAAGATTATTATATTGCTGCAGCCAGTACATCGGCATAGTCAGCAAGCTATAAAATTTCACTTTCCTGAGGTGGAGAGCGATATATAATATATTCAGGTAATTGTTAGGTTCAGTTTCAAAATATGTTCTGATGATATTCATTATATAAATACAAGGGTTATTTCCAATCCAAATATTTTAGTTATTTTCAGGCCAACAGGTCATCACAAAGTCTAATATTGCTTAATATTACATAAAATAATATACATTTAAATTAGGAAGACAGTCGTATACATATATTGCTATTTTTTTATTTTTTATCACAGATGGGAGAAAGAGGTCATAGTGATGTATGCAGATAGCATTACTCCCATAGTTACTAGAGTCGTTGTATGTATTGTCCATAGCATATACTGTACGTGTGTTAAATATTATATTATTTCGTGGCTAGAAAGCATTTGCACGACACTGAAATACAATTTTGTATTTATTATTATTAGTCAAATTCAACTTCAAATCACTCACATTTGTGAAACTTCGGAATGCATCCAGGATTGGCCTATAGCCAGTACATCGGCATAGATTACCTATAACCAAAATACAATAATGGTTGCTGTAGCAACTATATCATCAGACAAGTGCCGCTGGAATAGTTTTTATATAAATATAGGCATTCATCTTGAAGATGAAGTGTCAATCAAACAAATACATTTTGTAATATTCACAATTGTGTAACTATTGCTACATCAGTTGCAGTTATTTCTGCTGCTACTACCAACAACTAAAGCCACCTCCCCCGACCACCACCAGTGAGGCGAACATATTTTGAACAATATTATTTCCTTTTTAGGTTTTTCTGGCCACATTTATTTTTGAAATTCACTAAACCCAGCGGCTGTAGCTATTTCTACTACAAGAACATGACTGCATTGCACTGTAAAACTTGACCACTGTTGTAACAAACTGTAAATAGTGACATACATGAAAAGGGGACCAGTTCAAACAGTGCCCATTCTAAACAACCCGTACACCTCATGTAATCTACCAAGAGTTTAACCTATCAGAAGAAGACAAATTATGAATCTAGTGCGGATGGTTTAATATTATTCAAAAAGGCACACATTTTCTAATATGTTTTATGTGTTCCGAAGCTTACACAATGTATATACCCACCCTCAAACGCATTCTCTACATCAGCCACAGAAGGGCAGGGGTTGTTACGTAGCAGGGTGTACATTGACATCACCATCCCCGGCGTACAGAAGCCACACTGACTGCCATGTGACTTGGCAAGTCTCTCCTATGGACAGGAAAACATGCATTAGACAAGAATGGTTAACTGGTGGGAAGACAATGTTTTACACTAAACTTCCTTAAGTTCTTCTTCTTGTTCCCTCTCAGTCCCTTCAGTGGTGAGGGGTACATCACTTAGTCTGTTCCACCCTCTCGTCGAGTCGTCTCCATCCATCGTGACCTTCTGCCATTCTTTCCCATTCTTGGCTGTTCAACTCTGCCCTTTCAAGATCTCTCTTAAAACTACCCTTCCATCTTACTGTTGCCTTCCTCTTCTCCTTCTACCAGCTTCTTCTGTTTTCAATGCTCGCTTTTGTTACTCTATCTTCACTCATTGTATTAATCTGTTGATTTAAAATGGAAGAATCTAGTCACCTGTTTACAAAATTCTTTAGACTTTAGACACAACATTTCCGCTCTAGTGAATCAAAATGGCATATTCTGGTCTATCAAATTGTATTGGAAATCACTGATATTCTTCCTAGAGGTAGAAAGGCCTATGTCGATTTTAGGGTATGTTTCCCTTTAAATAAACATTGAAAATAAACTATAACTAAACTATTGTATAGGTAGCAACAACTTTTACAATTAAAAATAAAATAATAACATATATTAAATATTATATCTGTTATGGCACTATCAAAACCAAATGTCTGTTAGTGTGATGACATTGACCTACTTGTACAGGATGCAGCCTCGTTTTGGTGTCACCAATGGCCTCAGTGGTAGTGACAGCAAGACCATGCATGGAACACAGAGGGGTGAGACACGCGTTGACAGCAAGGTGACTGGTAGCTAAGGAACTTCATGCATATAACGCACACACACACGCACGCACGCACGCACGCACGCACGCACGCACGCACGCACGCAATCACGCATGCACACACAAACCCGCCCACTCAACCAACTGAAGGTGAATGCCTTGACTTCGTATGGCACGCATTACTTAAAGTTGTTCACTACTGCTGCCCACCCACCCAAGGGAAATTCCAAACTTCAAAAATAAGGACAATATATATATATATATATTTTATATATTGGGACACCCTCTCATTTTGCTACACCCTTCGAAAAAATAGTCCTGACCAAATTTTAATGCTATAAATTTATATTTAGTGACTGCTCAAAAAATTAAATCTGGCCCCATAGCTGCAAATATATAAAATAGCCTGCTATGTCTAATATAGAACACTTGATGACAACAAATGTTGGTGAGCAAATATCAAAGTAGGGCATTGTCGTTGAACTCAGCACTTGTGCAGTTGATGACCACTTGTTGTTACACAACAATGTCCACAGTCGCTTGTATAAGTCAACATCCATGGACTGTCATTTTACATAACACCAACTACTTAGGCGTCAACCCGTTGCATGATGCGAATCATGGTAGCAGGGAAATTGAGTGTGTGTGTGTGTGTGTGTGTGTGTGTGTGTGTGTGTGTGTGTGTGTGTGTGTGTGTGTGAGAGAGTGAGAGAGAGAGAGTGTGTGTGCATGTTTTGTGCGCGTGCTTTCATGCGTGTGTGTCATGAAATTATTTAAATACCCTCACCTGCTTGGGAGACATGACATCTATTAAAAAATCCACCAAAGTTCACAAAAGAATGTCACGAAGTTCTAACAATTATCTTAACAAGACACCAACGCCTATACACTATTGACACATATGACTCTGGTGACACCGACAAAGGATACTAAATGTGCTGCTTGACGCGGTCGTACTTGGACACCATGACGGTGCACGCCCCGCAGCCTCCCTCTCCACATCCCAGCTTCGCTCCTGTTAGTCGCACTGGAGCAACGGGTTAAGGATGCACCCCTGTTCAAACAAGTTATCAACAAATCCAAAAGTACAATCCGAAATAACCACGAACATAATAATGTCCATGGTCATAGTAAAGTAGTTATGTTAGCAGTCTTCAACACTGTTTTTAATATCATCACTCTTATTATTAATATCATTATAAAGATAATTATTAAATATTTATTTTGTATTTACCCCATCTGTGCTAGCACCGTGGAGCTACTGATGCTATATAACAAGATGCCATCCAAAGCAATAACTTCCAGATGGCAGTTGTAGAATGAGTTCTGGAATCAGCTAAGTTGTTCTTCCTTGTATTTGTTCCAGCTTAATTTATGTTCAGCTTAAGACAGGTCATCCAAGTTGTATGCACTCATCTAAATGATGCCTAATTACTGCTTTTTGCTCTCTCTCTCTCTCTCTCTCTCTCTCTCTCTTCTCTCCCTCTCTCTCCTCTCTCTCTCTCTCTCTCTTCTCTCTCTCTCTCCTCTCTCATCTCTCTCTCTCTCTCTCTCTCCTCTCTCTCTCTCTCTCTCTCTCTCTCTCTCTCTCTCTCTCTCTCTCTCTCTCTCTCTCTCTCTCTCTCTCTCTCTCTCTCTCTCTCTCTCTCTTATGTTTTATTTCACCAAACTATCCCGATATTTAATTGTTCTGCAAAGTAAATGATAGATATTTGACAGCGGCAGGAGACATACCCAGATGGAAAATTGTGGACAAACCAGGACTTTTCAAATAGTAAAATCACTTACAGCAAGCTTCAAAGCACAAATAAGTACTTTAGTACATCTTAAGACTTTGCACAAACATTAATCTGGTATTAAAAAACATATGTATCCTTATGACATAGCCAACTGCTCGAAGTGTTGGATTTGAAACCAGTATCATAACAAATCACTTCCGACAAATATATGCTAGAAGTCAGCATATGTTTTCTTTGTAGTGAGTTACATGCATTTATGATGATAAATATATAAAAGAAGTTTGAGAGGATACGGGTGTTGCGCAGATATTGTAGCAAGGTCACCTCTGGGTCAGGATTCTTCTCCACCACCTAAGATAAAAAGATTCGGTAACATAAAGTTTATAGCAATCAATCAGAAGTTACGAGAATACAATGCAACCGTTATACCAAACAATAGTAATTAGTTTACAACAAAAAGTTAAAAACATGCTTATATTTGTTATATGTATACTGAATCAGCAACATTACTTATTTATTAAACATTTATTTATAACAGCACCACTGTTTGCATTTCATGTAATGAAACATTTCTTTCTTTAAAAAAATATGTCTGTCTGTCTGTCTGTCTACATGTTTCTGCTATTTAGTCACATTTATTAATCATAAAAAATATACTATGTTTTTCAATAAGTGCCTAATCATTACAAAGATGACACATTTGCACAAAGATCACTTTTATGAGCTCTCCTAAAGTATTATAATTTACCCAAATGCATGGAAGTTGCAAGTTTTATCATTGCGACAAAATTTAACCTACAAGTATAATCAAGTAATAGCTTTGAATTATTTTATTTCTATACATAGTCATAGCACATTAAATTATATCATACCATCGTATAGGCCTATAAATAAACTTAATCATGCAAAAACCCCAATAATCAACGGGGACAAATTGAAAGCGGGAGATCATGAAGATGTTTGAAAAATTACAACAAGCGTGAGATCTGCCGCCATATTGGGAGACTTGGAAGGTCTGCAACAAGTTGACTGTGATACCTCGGGAAGGATAAATCACAGCTCGAGCCTGAGCAAACATCTCGATTGCGGCCAGGCCATCGTCACAGTAGCCGCAGGGTCACCGAGGACGGTCTAAAGTGACCATACCTGACGATACTTTCAGCAAAAACAATTATTACTGTTCTATGCTGTATTACATAGATTACCTTCTTGCCATTCACAAAGAACACGAGTTCGTCTTCGGCGTACGTAGACATTATATTGTTGTCCGCTGGCAGCTTTTATTCTGTACTAAAGTAACCTAATTACGTGCACTGACGCACCGCTACCGGACACAGCGGTTGCAAACCCCTCGACGACCCAACTGGAAGTGGACAAAGTACACTGTCGTATGTGCATATGGCAGATCTGTAATTGGACCGTCAACTACTATGGCAGGCCAATAGGGCCATACACTATTTTTATTCATGGAACTTTCCTGGTCATTTCAAAGAATGTGATGTGGAATACAATCGTGTTTAATTTTCCAGTTAAATAGAGCCTATTGGAAACTTACCAGTGTAAATTTTAGTAACACAGTTGCTCACCCCTGTACCGATAGCAGATGTACTGCCTGATTTCCAGCACAGGATGCAAACATGTCAGTTACCAGGAAATAAGGCAGCTCACATGTACTTTGGCAACATGCCGAAAGACACAGAGAACACATCATCCTGTTGGAAATGAAAGCGAGAGTCCACGCCGACCCAGTCCCATTATCAACCTACGAAAATAATTTTTAGGTGTCAAGATCTAGGAAGAGAAAAATGCAGTAATTATGTATCTAATAGATTTGCTGTGTAACAGAGAAAAGAAACTAATATTATTAAAATAAGATGGAGTGATAGTACATCTAAATATGCTTTATAATGCAATGTTAATGTAACATTTATACAGAGAACACTGAACTTTGAATGAAATATTGTTTTTTTTTATTATTCAGTTCTGAAATATACTTCTGGATACTAATATCTTACTTTAATGGACTAAAAATGCCTACTGGATTTTTCCCAGAATAAAAACTTGTTTGCACATTTTCTGTTTCAGTTTTTTGAGTACTTGTACTGGAACTTAGGTACATTTGAAAAAAAATCAAAAGTACTTGTACTTAAGTATATTCAAAAAGTACTTAAATGTTCAAGTACTTTTTAAATATTTTCGAATTGTGATCATATAATAATGAGACAGTGAGTCAAATAAATCAACCACCTACCAATCCCACTGGCCAGTGGGTCACTGGGCTTCTGTACAAATCCAGTGACAAGACAATAGGGGCATTTACACCTTGTTCCTGGACAACATGCATAAGTGCGTTTCTATAGGGGCACACCTTGTAATTTATATATATATATATATATATAATTTATATATATATATATATATATATATATATATATATATATATATATATATATATATATATATATATATATATATATATATGTAATTAGCACCAGGCATGATTAACACCAGTGCAGGTGCACAAGTGAGCAATCCAGTTGAGCACATTTTGAAGAAAACGTTGAACCTTAACAGAAAATATGTGCTCAAGTTCACTGAGCAGTTCCAGTGAGCAAGTCCAACCAGCTCAAGTGGTCAGGCATGGCGCGCAGTTGGCCTCCCGCTGCCTGACTGTCCAAACGTCATCAACTCCTGTGTCTTTTTAGCATTGCTGGGAACGTTGTCATACCTCTGTCTGACAAGCGCTTTGAGGAGCTGATGTTCATCAAATACAACAACTGAATGAACTGATTTGACAATAAATAATGTAGTATGAAGTTATGGACTATGACATGGTATGTGTATTACTATAATGTGTGCAATATTTTGTTTTATCAGTTGTCAATGTCTGTACTTATGCAATGACATAAATATGTAACATCATCAGGGATATATTATTTAATTTCTTCAAATATGTCTGAGTATTTGATAATTTGTTCCATTTTAGACTTTCCTGTCACAATACCCAGAGTACTTCCATCACAAACAATAATATCCACACATAATTTTACAACCCAGTCCCTACTCCATAAAACAAACGGGTTAAATCTGCCAAAATTGGTACTTGTACTTAAGTACATTTGAAATGTACTTGTACTGAACTTAAGTACTTTTCCTAAAACCATGGTGTATTGGTATTTAAATATTTTGCCAGTGAAAATACTAGTACTTGTGCTTAAGTACATTTCAAAGTACTGCTGCCCAGCCCTTGTTGTAACACAATCGTCGAAATTTACTTAACAGATAGCACCAATGTAAATGTAAAATAAAAGTATGTCAGACCTTCGTTATATAGATCTGATTACAAGTACTAGTAAATTAATCATCCCCATTTCTTTTGTATTCCAGGAGCACTTTATGTGCTATGCCAGATACCCGTCCTTCAACATTTGCCAATGATGACACATCTGCATCCACTGCTGGTGAAAAGACACAAGCATATACTGCTGATGAAAAGACACCTGCATCTACTGCTGGTGAAAAGAGAGCTGCATCCACTGCTGGTGAAAAGACACTTGCATCCACAGCTGATAAAAAGACACCTGCATGTACTGCTGGTGAAAAGACACCTGCATCAACTGCTGATGAAAAAGATACTTGCATCCACTGCTGATCAAAAAACACCTGCATCCATTGCACGTGAAAAGACGGCATTCACAGCTGATGAAAAGACACCTGCATCTACTGCTGGTGAAAAGACTGCATCCATTGCTGACAAAAAGACACCTACATCCACTGTTGGTGAAAAGACACCTGCACCTACTACTGATGAAAAGTACACGTACAAGTATGCAAAATATGGCAAATATTCACAACAATTCAAGGAAGCGTGGTCTAAGGACAGTGATGTGTCTTAGTGGTGCACAACTTCATCCAAAGGTACTGGTTTTGCATTTTGTGTCATGGGTGACAAAGAAATAAACGTTAACACTTGTGGGCTGAAAGACCTAAAGCGTCACGGAGAAACAAAAGCACATTAAACCAAGACTAGAGACAAACAAAATCAAGGAACTGTACCTCAGCATTTCAAACCTCCACCCTTGGATGACACGGCAACAAATGCTGAAATTCTCTGGTCAGCCTTTATTTTGCAAAGCACCAATTGAGTTTTCGGATTAGTGAACATACTTAAAAATTGTTCCAAAGGATGTTTCCAGATTCTGCAATAGCCAACCAATTTCAGGGTGGTCGTACACAAGCTAAGGCTGTGATATGTAATATAATGGTCCCAGTACTGAAATCCGACATAGTTAATGCAATGAAGAGTGATCCAGTTTCATCACTGGCAGATGAAACAATGGATGTAACAAATGTGGAAAAATTTTGCATCATTATTATTTTGATAATAATCAAAGCCCATTTCTATAAGATGCCTATTTTGACCAGTGCCACCGCTAAATCCATAATTAACTCGATAACATCTGCTTTTATATCACTTGGAACTGCTGGTGCTGGGACTATGATAAGCGTTATTCCTGGATTATATAAACGATTGAAAGGCGTGCAGCCTAACCTCTGTTCAATGCGGTGCATATGTCATCAGCTACACTTTGTTGAAAAGAAAGCTGCAGACACATTTTCTGGTGACGTTCATGATCTTCCTGTAAAAATCTAGTATTACTTTAAGAAATCTTACAAAAGAGCAGAGAAGCTAAAGGAGTTTCAGGAGTTATGCGAAACAGTTCAACACAGACTACTTAAACCATCTGATACACAGTGGCTTGCCATGCATGCTACTAGTGGGAGACTGACTGAGCAGTGGGAGCCTCTTAAAGCATATTTCAACTCCGAACCAACTGACTACATAATGGAGAATGGGAAAAAGAAAAGAGTAGACGAGAACACTAGAGCTAAGGTTAAGAAAATCAGGATTACGCTCAATTTTGAAGGACTGCAGCTATCTTTTATATTCCTCAAAGATGATTTCCCAAGGTTTATTTATTTTAAAATGTTTTTTTTTCAAACTGCTTCCAGAGTAGCATGCTTGATGAAGCACAAAATGGACACACTTTTAAAGGATGTACTGATGTGCTATGTGAAGCATAACGTCATTAACTCATTTAGTGACGTTCAAACATAAATGAAGATGATGATAGTATATTAGAGGACAGGGACAATTTATATTGATGAAATGCAGAAATGTTTAATCTAATAGGACAATTGATGGACAATGAGCATTCAACAGAACAGCAGTGAAGGACCTAAACATTCTGCCATTCAATGATTGTGTGTTGAACAATCTGAAGTGCTTAAACACACTTTTACAGGGTCAGTGCACATTAAGGACCAAAACTGTCAATATTGTTCCCTACAGTTTTAACACAATAGGAGAAAATAAATTGGAACAGGAGTGCCATGCATATGATGTGCTTGAGTTATCAGAACATGTGAAACAATGTTTTGAATTGTCAGATTGTGTTAGGGTATCAATGCTAGTGACAGTGGATCAGTTCTGGTCAAAGGTGTCTAATTTAAATGCAAAGCTGGAAGGGCTTTATTCTCAGAACAAATGTTTTCTAGATTGAAGTTGAAAAAACTAATTCAGGTCTAAGCTAATAGAAAAACATTAAATGCTGTTCTATCTGTGAACTTTAACATGTATTCCACTTGTTATGGTTTCAAACCATCAAATGCCAGGATAAAAATGGCCCACCTTCCTCGTCAGGAGGAATATAAGGACAGTGAATCTGATTTTGAGTAGTCATTTGATATGTGTTATAAATACCACTAAATTATCTTTTAACATGTAAAACGAAAATATATTATTTTATATTGGATCTTATTAACCCTTACAGAGGCCACTCCTAAATTAACTGGGCTGATCCATTTTTGGCCCCAAGAGTGACAGGTTTTAAGTTATGGATATAATACATACTAATGAACTCGGTAGAATGTCTCGTTTTTTTAATATCGCAGTATAAAGATGCTCTGTAGATTGTTATGAAACCACACTTTAAGTATATGATGCCAAAAATGCCTATGATGTCATATAAGAATAATGATGCCAACTTTAAAGCAAAATTTATATTATATATCATGTAGACATGTATGTAAAATACATGTGATCAATGCAAATTAAATAATGTGATACTAATGTTTATATCATGTCAATATACTTGACTATGATTGTAAAATTGAAACATGTCAATTTGCAATAATTTTAGTCAGTGACTTTATCAACATGAGTATTTGTGACCCCATATAACCTATTAATGACACCAAAATTTCAGTTCATGGGAGTCATGAAATTCTGAAATGGCTTCAAAATCAGTACAATGTCGATGATTTGTTGTGTCCACGTTGTGTAAAATATCCTATGCTGCCAAATTGTCTACCATGTTCTTGACTTGTTCTGTCCATGTTGTGTAAATATTTTCCCATGAGGTTTTATGATATTATTATTGTTTGTTTAGAACAACATAATATAATTACCATTATATATACTTGGTTGCTCATTTAGGTGTGATAGTAAAACGTTGAACCAACCAAATATTCTTACTTGTTAAACCTTTGTCAGCCTATTATTCTGAAATATAGGTAGTGTCTTGATTATGTAGAATACGTGTCATTTGATTAAACAGAGGTATTATGTTGTTTATTTACTATTTGGACAACCCTGTTAACTCACGACCGGGACGGAAGAAAAGTTCATAGTCATAGGAATCAATGAGCGTTTGCATGCGCTGTAGTCGTGACGATATATGTGATATCGGTTTCCTGATTATTCCGAGTAGTGGCTTATGGTCGGTCTCTACTGTGACTCGTCCATATACATACTGGTGGAATCTCTTTAGTCCGAACTGGATGACCAGAAAATCTTTCTCAATCTGCGCATAACGCTGTTGTACATCAGTCACCGCGCCGTTTCTCGCTCTTCGAGCAGTGCCACCCGTATTCCGCGTTGTGACGCTTCGACAGTCAGGCGACAGGTTTGGTAGGATCGAATAATTTCAGTTCAATGTCATCTCTTGTCAGCACTTTGATATCCAGCCAGGCTTGCTGGTTGTTTGGATCCCAGTTCCAAGCAACATCTTTCTTTGTGAGATCACGGAGCGGATCTGCCATGCTGGACAAGTTCGGACAATACTTGGATAGATAGTTTCTCACGCCGATGAATCGGCGCACATCTTCCTTGCTCTTCGATACTGGCATGTTTACTACAGCAGTGACTTTAGGTTGATTAGCCTCGACACCCTCACTTGAGATGATGTGATCCAGATACTTCAGTTCTTGTGTCTTGCTAACGCACTTGTCGTTGTTGAGTCACAAGTTTCTTCTCGACATCTTTTTTAACTAAGCGAAATTAGTTATTATATGTAAGTAACATTTCATTAAGGAATATAGAATAACTTTCGTGAGGATCTCTCCATGCATAAACTTCAACCCAGCATATTTGATCTATACTCTCATTAAATGTAGCAATAGTTTGTGCATTATATATTCTAGTCTCTATATTGGCGTATCTACCTTTGTGATATTAGTAAATAAATGTTAGTAAGTGAACGGAAATATTTGTATTTATCATTCCATGGCCATGCACTTGATAATTTGCACCAATTACATCATTGCTATATATAGTATCCATGACAGTGGCAGTAGTTGGTGTTATTATTTAATTAGTAGGTTTACCGATAAATGCACGTTGAAACATTGCATCTATGACTATGTGATCTTGGGTTTCCGTATGACTACCATTATTAATATATACAGATGAGCTTAGAATACACAGAATGTGATTTTTATTACTTAAAATCTTACCTCCTCTTAACCTCCTTGTCTCTTGATTTGTTAAATCATATTTTTTCAGGCTTTCTTCATAACTAAGTTATCTCAGTTCTGAAATAATTTAATTTGCTCTCCTGTGTATGCGATCAAGCGTTTCTGTATCCTTGTATAAAACATGACGTATAACTATTGCATTATACAGAGGTATACTTAGCTGTTATGATATGATATGTTTCTCCTAATCAACCCAAGAATTTGCTACCCTTTGAAACTCCAATATCGCATTGTTATGAAAATTTAATATCAGCACTTATTGTTAAGTCCTTTTCTTTTACATTAGTACCCAGAACAGTATCTCCCATTAATAGACTATATCCAAATTCCCGTGTCCTGTATCTAGGCATTTACATTTCCCAAAATTGAATAACGTCTCTCATTTTTCATACAATTTAACTAATTTGTCTAGATCGTTTTGTAAATGTTGTTTATCACGATCAGTGTTAACCTTTCTAAACACTTTTGTGTGATCCGCAAATTTCAGTATGTTGCTTGTTAAATTGTTGCCCAAGCCATTGATTGATATATATATATATATATATATATTAAGAATAACAAAGGTCCTAATACTGATCCTTGTGGTACCCCTCTCAAATGTGCACCTGTGGACTATAAATGAAGGGCGAAATAACTTCAACAGCAGGCGAAACACAAGGCTACTGTTTAACTAAGTTTCCCTTGTCCACTCTGCAAAACTTGATTCAACTAGCCCTTGCTGTTGATGTGGGCGTGAGTAAAGGGAGAGATTGTGATCTTTTGTTAGGCCACACACAAATATCCGGGAGATTTGTTCTCCTGTCCGGGAGCATGTACGTAACATTTTGTTGAAAAAATACAGACTCCCAAATTTGTCAGCTGACTTCCATATATGAGCTGGAGTCCAGTTTTTCCCCACCAATTTACCATGAACATCAATTCCTGGTTGGTATTACAATATCTAGGCATATGCAAGGTGCAACATAGGCCAGGTGTTTTCCAGCTCAAGGTCCGCCAAAATGTCTGCCTTCTGCTTGATGCCGCTGCTTTGTGATTCATATGTAAATAATTTTGCATGTTTTGCATGAATTTTTGGTCCCCCTTCGGGAACCCCAGCTGCTTTAGTCTATAATTGTACGTAAGTCTTATTTTTTCAGTTTCAATGTAAAGGTGCATTCTTATATTACGCAGTATACAGTTCTTGTGTGCCATATACTCATGCCTTGTTTAAGTAAAGCACATAACCATTGATTTGTTTTCTGTATTCATTATGCTGTATTTTTTCCCATTAGTTTTTCAAATTTTCCTGAATACGAATATTTGACTTAAGCTTTTCCACTCTTCATCGAAGCATTTGCCATCAACGACTCCTTTTTTTCACAGTTTTAGGCTTGGGCTTCCAGCTCTTTCCATTTGTATTCTGCTTTTGACATTTCTGCTTCTACTTCTCTGTGCGAGGTTTTGCTTGACCTTTTTCCATTTTTTATTTGAGTTACATGAAAAATCTTCTTAGAAAGTCTGAGAAAACTTCACTTGTCTATATACTGTATTATATGTATTACACTAAAACCTTTGCACAATCTAGCGTAATTGACATTCTCCAGTTTCGTAGATCAAACTAGTAGTTTCATTCAGTTTTATGGGTGCTTGCCATAACTAGATCAACAATTATACCACAAAAAAGTTTATATGTCATAGAAAGGTCATAGTGGCTCCTGACTAGATGTTTGATGTAGCTAGCATTTGATCCACCCAAGTTATAGATAAATTCACGTAATATAAATTAAACTAATATATCAAAGTGTTACATAGAGTGCATGACTAATGTGTATATTGTGATATGACTGATGCTAGGTTTTGCTCGCCATCATACAACTAAGACATCTCTCTGCTATGCTGCTCATTGCTTGGTGTTTAACGCAAGGTTGGGATTATAATTGAAACCTACATATCAGTGGGGAACTC
Source organism: Lamellibrachia columna (assembly GCA_963662155.1). Taxonomy (NCBI): domain Eukaryota; kingdom Metazoa; phylum Annelida; class Polychaeta; order Sabellida; family Siboglinidae; genus Lamellibrachia; species Lamellibrachia columna. The sequence continues at coordinate 33,852,699 of OY759262.1, forward strand.
ATAAGATAATGTCTATATTATAATACTTGTCATACCACTGTTATGATATTATAATTATAGTATGTATAAGTCGTATTTATTCATTGATGGCAGGTAGAAACATGTGTGCTTAAGTAAGAAACGTTGGTGCTCTTATTTAGTGTTTAAGAGGTGTGGTAGGAATGATCCATGTGTTCCAGGGCTTAGTTGCTAACTTTCTTTATATGATAATGTAAGTGTTCCATATAATTGTTTGAATGATTATAACATTTACAGTGCTTCTAGAAAAAATTCAAAACCAGCCATAAGCACCAGGACTTAATCAATCACGGGTTTGAAATAGTTCAAAGCTTTGAAAAGAATCAAAGTAACACAGCTACTGGCTAACCTATTAAAAAAATTATAATGATTGATATATTATATACAGTCAGAATTTGTTTGATCTTATATTTGTTATTGTTGATCAATATATTAGGAACTGGATTATAATTCTAAACAAATATTTTTTTCCCTGCATTGGAAAACTGCAAAGTCTACACGTTGACGTATAAGTTTTGGAAGGGGTTTTGCTGTAGCTTCAGAACAAAATGCATCGGCTGTGCGAGATGATTGCTCATATTGATTATTTTTAATATTGTTGTGTCCTCTGTACAGTTTATATAGCTTCCTTGCAGTGAACAGTGCAAGAGAGTGTAAGGAAAGTGGCATACTCTACATTGTGATATTTGAGTCAGATTGTATGCATTCAGTATTGTTTAAATAAAAACATTGTCACAAAGGTACGACTTTGAAAAATGTATTGTTAATCTACATTTACTGCTATTTTGTATTATTTGTCACATGGTACCAACCCCTGTGACATCACAGTATTGGTCACATGGCCTAGAGAGAATGGGCCTGGACCAGGCATTAATAAAAAGACAGATTATTTTGATATTAAAATTTTATCTCAGGTTAATGAATATTTTCAATTATTTCTTTAGTATTATAATTATATTAGTCGCAAATTGAGAACTTGCATGGAATTATGAATGAAACCATATGTTGGCATGCAGTTTAAACTTTTCTCAACAATGGGACATTTCATATAACACATGTATTCTTGCTGTAGTCGTTGTAGCGTAATCCTTGAAACCTCTACCTTGCCGTCTCAAAACACCATGACAGGCATCGCAGCTTCATCACAGTTATTGTACGCATCCATTCACTCTCCTTCAGCTCAAACTTAACCTTAACCTTAAACCCTTATATATACTTTATACATACCGGCATATCTACCGGTATATTTAAAATAAGCAATAGCTGGAATTTATATAATTTGATGTTGTGATCTTTCAATAGTTCCATAATTGATTACATCAGGTAATTTCATTTTCATTTAGTTCGACAATGTTACATCATCGTAATACTGTGTATGCAGTATGAAATTGTTAGTTTCCTTTGCCAAGTTCCTGTCTTGCTGCTTTAAAGGTCTACAACCCATGGGGTGTAGCTGCCTTTCTCAGCTTCCGGGAACTGCAAACAAACACATTACTTAAATACAAAATGTTACTACTAAACTACATTTCATCATGTACCGATATCTTCAAAACATTAATCATGGCATTTGATATTCACAAAAATCATAATTATGATGTTATTACGTGATTAATAATAATAGCATCGTGAATATGTTTAAAAACAAGGTTGACACATATCTCAGGAGGGTGGGTTATGCATAGATGAAAAATGTTGTACTCTTGATAAGCAAATGGCTTCCTTGTCCACTTGCCATCTGGGCCTTTACCTTGGATGGCAATCTTGTTAAATCGTGTTAAATATTAATAAAAAACTTCTATTAGTATTACTCGTCGGAAATCCGAACTCAGAGGGGCATCAGAACAAAATGGGTAGTCAATCGCAAAATCGATATGCACTGGTAAAGTTATCAATAGATGGATGAGAACGCTACAGAGATAAGGAGGGTGAGTGTGGTGAAAAAGATCTTGCCCTCTGGTCCAAAATGAGCATTCCACAATGAAACATATTCACAAACACATCACAAACACATCCCCTCTACGACACAGACATCCATTATTGCATCCACCCTCTCGCCCTACCTGTGTGGTGAACTGGTCGACACACGCCATGCGGATTTTCTCAGCCGTGGCCGGACTGTTCAGTTGGAAGGAGTCATAGAGTCCGATTTCAGAGCGGGCCGCCGCGATCGCGTGTCTGATGGCGAAGAAGACGGAAGCCGCGAGTAAGAGAGGAGGCTCACCGATAGCCTGGAACAGTAGCAGTTAGAATGTAGTGCATTGAAACAGCTTAACACAAGACAAGGTTTAGTGTTCAAGATAAGGTCTTTCTTACATTAATTTAAGGCTATGCATACTAGTGAGAGAAACTTTTTGTATGGGAAAAAAGGTTCTTCAAACAACGATGAATATGGGCTAAATATGTGAGGCAGGAATAGAGAGGCAGAACCACCTGGAGTAGGACAGAGACACTGAGAGCGGATATTACAATAGCCATGATAAATTACATGAATAACATATATTAAACATGGTGAAGTTATGCAGCAGTGTGTATGTGTGTGCGCGCGCGCATGTGTGTGTACGCACTTTTGTATGTGTACACTCAGCAGCCGAAGCGGCAGGCAGTGTATGCAATGGAGGGTTTGGTACTGCCTCTTGCGTACTTTCCTCGTTTCTACTTTGTTGTGTTCTGTCGCCATAACACTCTTTGTGTGGCACTCTGGTGATATTCCACACCGTGGTCACGGGGAACGCTTAGTTAGTTGCGGAACCTAACACTTTCTATGTATATAATACACTTGCCGATATTTGGTTAAAACAGTACGAATAATATATAAAACCGGTAGGCGGTAGAAGGTGCATCAAATCAATGCCGCCTAAATGAGTAGATTTGGCATGTATGAGGTAATTTGTGTAATAATTGACCATTTAGTATATAATTTAGTGTTGGTAAAAGAGTTTGGTACAGGAACTTTCCCTGGCATGTGTACAGTTACTATGAGTCATTGCACCAGTTTCCATCGCGCATCAGAGTCCGCTCCTTTGTGTACGTGCGTTTGTATCGTCTTTAAATATAGTTGAGGTGAGTAGGAGTGGTGAATGGAAGCTGTGTAAAAGCTTCTTCAAAATGACTTTTTATTTCGGGTACCTGGAGCAGTAGTATGCTCAGATTTCGATGATTGGTTGCAAGCGTAGACTAATCATCCGCCTGATCCAGGAAACTCGGCAAAGACAAAAAGATCGTAGACCTACCATTTACATTTTCAGGATAGTTGGCCGATAAACTGATTGGTCATGTCTATGTAAAAATAAATACTTTATTTTGTATTCCTTTGTTATATTTGCTTTGGTGGATTAGATGTGTGGGCAATCGGTCACGTATGTACGATGCGCACAGTCGGGCCTTCGAGGGGCGGCGTCGAGTGGCTAATAGTCTCAGTAATTTTGTCATCACAGGTTGATGTATGTATATATGTGGAACAATTTATTTTGTTTCCCAGAAATTCATAAGTTACTGCATCTTGCTATGCTGACATAATTTGGTGTGCCTACATGTGTGCGTGCGTGCTTGTGTGTGCTCGCGCGCGCGTGTGAATGCCCCTGTGACAAGGGCATACTGAGAAATATAAACTCTTGAATTCTGTTCTAAAAAAACAACTAAGTGTTCGATTTGAAATCCAAGTCACAAGGAACTCCATTTGTTGTACCTACCATGAATTACATTTATCTGATGCAACTAGGGTCATCTTAAAGTGTCCTCTTATTAACTCATTAATTAATTCGGAAATACTCACATAAATATATATCTTTGTATAGTTACAAATGACTGATCTCTCCACAAAGGTCTCACAATGAGGTGGTCGTTGTTTCAAGACTCACCTTCGATGAATAGACCGCCCGTGGATTTGAGGCACCTTTCAGAAGCGACACATTAAGTTGTACAGGAATATCAGTGAAACTGGGGATCTTGTATGTGCTCGGTCCATCGGTGTGCAGAATGCCAGTTGGGGATCGGCGGACCTCTTCCAATACGAACAAACCATATCCCTACATCGTGCAAATAAATATAGTATACTTTTATTATTATAAAAAATATATATAAAAGCGCCATAATCATTGTATTTGCTGGCTTATGTTGCAGTTCAATATGGTAGATTGTTATACGTAATTTTGTAAGTAATATGTCTTTATATAGCTTGTGAATCCATGTATACTGTGTGTTCGTATTTAACTTTTGATTGATTCAGAAGTATTGTTTACTGGAAGTGGTATGATATATCTTATATTTTATTTGGCAAATTCATTGTTCTGTTTGTATGTATGTCATTGTTTCTATATGTTCATTGTTCTGTTTGTATGTATGTCATTGTTTCTATATGTATTGTTACATCTCATGGTTAAGTAACGTGCTGGAAATATACATAATTAGCCTAACACTGTCACTTTCTACATGAAACATTAGTTAAACTTATTTCACATTTCATTTAGCCCAAGTAGTATGCGCAGCCTGTTAAATAAAACAAATGTGTTAAAATCATTTAAACTTTGACCTTGGTCATTATATCGGGTAACATTACAAGTGTGAATAACGTTATATTATAGTAAGTGAAGCCACCTTTTCCCTGTTTTGCTGAAGTTCGAATGGGCCCAGAAAATAATGTAACTGCTTGTCTGATGGTTTCATCAGTCAAACATATTTGCATAAATGAACTAGCATGTCATAGTGGACATGGTTTGTTTTTTCATGAAATGATTCCAAAACGAGACAAGTGAAACATTTAATTGCAGAAGCAGCTTTAATGACTAAAATGTTATTTTTGAAGATATTTTAAATCAAGAAAGGTATTTTTGGCCAACTATTTAATGACTTCAAGTGAAATAAATTATGCCACTGTATCCATTCATGTAGACATAACATGTGTAGATTAACATCACACGTCCTGCTTGGCTGAGCTCACCTGTACGAAACCACCCTCGATCTGTCCAATGTCAATGGCCGGATTCAGACTTTGGCCAATGTCCATCACAATGTCCGTGCGCAACACCTGCATGAGAGTGACAATTTCACATTTTTAAGTATTGTTGGTCACAGATTCGTTCAAATAGAAGTAAGAGATAAGCGAGAAATCCTAAAATGGAAGAGATAAAAAAGTTCAACGTTAGGATCTACGTTCAGAAACTGAAATTGTATGAAATAGTGGTCAATTTTGCTTTTAAACATAAGCGTAAAGTATGTTTGAAAAAAATTGAGCCATGGAATTTTGTTTAGGAATCTGTTCTTATAAGCCTACACCAACATTTGTTTCTCTAGACAATAGGGTAACTGTTTAACACTAGTGGTGTCATTTGGTGTCTAGTATAGAACAACTGAAAAGTGGTGCCAACTGTTTAACACCAGATTTTATGTTTTTTTCACACTTGTCAAATTATAATAATTATAGTTCCTGTGGTTTAAAAAAGGGAGCGTATGCTTAATAGGTTGAATGGGTTATTCACATTACTAGCATTAACACAATCAGCAAATAACTTGTTCCATTCATGTAATGTCCTCTGTGAAAATGGACACTTTCTGAACAGGCACTTGATACTAAGGCGACCAAGAAAATTACCTGGGGTATCAAACATGTCATCAACTTTCACCTAGGTAACTTATAAAATGATACGTTTTCACAATTAAGTGGTTAAATGACCATTATTCGTCAGGATACTGTATACAAACAACATTAATTTTGTTATTTTCTATCATATGTTCAAATGGTTATCCTGACTAAACATGTTGCCTTGGTTACTGACCACATGGTCACCAGTGAGTGTGTCAATCTGCACCTCGGACACAGCCACGCCATAAGAGAAGTAGTTGTACTTCTCTCCACTGTTTGTCTGCCAATCGTAGTCGGACTTCGGGGTTCTTGAATGAGCAGAGTCAATCTTCTTAACACTTTCAGTTTGACGTATGCAAGTTTATTTTTGTCATTGCAAGACTTGTATGTATAGTTCATTTCACATCAGGGTTTGCCATACAACGAATACAGATAATTATATTTAACATAGAAAAACAATATATACATACATATATACATCAATAAAAATAAATTATATATATATATATATATATATATATATATATATATATATATATATATATATATATATATGTTTATTAAAAAATAAATACATTGAAAATATATATAATAAATAATTAAATATACATAAATATATATGCTCATCTGTCAGACAGGATTCAACTGACTTATAGAAGCCTGTTGTCGAGAGGCTGACTCGGTCCATGTAGGCAGCATTCACCTGTGAACAAACATCAGAAACATGATTGGGTGGCACAAGAAAACAACGATTAGAAAATGAAGGTTAAATGGAAGCTGACATGGCACGCTTGATCATAAAAAATTAAATAATAATTATGTTTACATACCCAATCTTCCCAAGAGCCCTTTGCAATGTATGGCTGCAGTCGTTTCATGATGACTTCACATGCATTCTGATGAAAGAAACACAAACATTGTTCACTCTGGTTGGTTCTGACGAATACAAATTTTGGACAATACAGGCTTAAATGAGACTGGTATCAACACACATGCCGACATATATGTTGAGCTCTGTATCAACTCTGAGTCTTTCAGTTTTATTAATGATGTCTTTAAAAGAACTACTTTAGGCAGTCTTGGAATTTTCCAGTCTTAACAAGATCCAAGGCAAAAGACCCAGGTGGACAAGGAAGCCATTAGCTTACCGATAGTCCAAAAACGTCATCTATGTGTAACCCGCCCTTCTGAGATATTTGACAATTTTGTTTTAAACATACTAACGCTACTACCATTTACACAATCTGTAGATATGTTCCATTCATTTATTGTCCTCTGTGAAAATGAGAATCTACACTGTTCCTTCACTAACATTAACTTGTGTCCTCTAGTTCTTCTATCTTTCTTAAGTGAGAAAAAGCATTTCTTTCAATATTTTTATAACATTTCTGCATAAGAATTAGTAAATGCTTGAGAGTAAATCTAACGAGTTCTTCAATCAAGGATGGAAGACATGATGCACACTTTTTATCACAGTAATTGTACAGAGTCGTACAAAGTAGTTGTCATTAATACCGACCCCACAGAACCAGGCGCCTGCAAACAGATGACTAGATAGTCTTTATTAATCAGAATTCTCCTATCATTTTCCAACAAAAGCAAATTAATTAAGGTAGTTAAATTATATATTTAGAAGGATTGTACCAGCCGTATTTCATTAAGATGTAATTATTTTTCTTGGTGAAAAACAATCATGAATTATCTTCAAACTTGGCATGGACCTATGTATAAGTAAAATAATACAATACCAAGACGGCCATGCCGTTGAGGTCAGATGACATGCTGCCAGATGTCGGTGGCGCATTCGGGACTTTGTCTGAACTGTATTCAGAAACGTGAATCTTCGACATTGGTATTTTCAACACGCGACTCGCAATCTGAAATGTTGTTAATCCAAGAATGCTGAGTGGCCAGACATCACTGAATGGTGAATGTTACATTTCTATTATCTGCTATTTCTGACACTGCTTCAAGTTACAGTGGACTCTTGTTATATGGAACATATTTGGCAAAATTGTTCCATATATATATCCATGGGTTCCATACATACTTACAACAGGGTAGGGTAGAATGGGGATTGTTGTTTTTTAATAGGTTGGATGATCTGAACATGAATCCGGATGATCTTAACACATGACCCCAGATGATCTGAACACATGACCCCAGATGACATGAACACATGATCCCAGATGATCTGAACACGACTCTGAATGATTCGAACACGTGCTTGTAACTTTGGTTTCTTCATAGTGGCTTATCACAATGATTTGGTAGTTTGTTCCATTCATTTATCACCCTCTGTGAGAAAGAGTACTTTCTCATGTCCAACCTACACTGCTCCTTAACTAATGCTGCTTTATGTCCTCTGATTCTACTGCCTTCTTTAAGTTTGAAGAACATATTCCTGTCAACATCCTCATAACCATTCACTATTTTAAACACTTCTATTTGGTCTCCTCTTAGTCTCCTGGTATCTAGTGTTGTCATACCACATTGTAATAAGCGACTTTCGTAACTAAGGTCTCTCAATTCTGGAATAATTTTAGTTGCTCTTCGTTGTATTCTTTCTAGCTTGTCTGTGTCCTTTTTACAATATGGCCTCCATGCTTGAATACAATACTCCAAATGTGGTCTAACTATTGCTTTGTACAGGGGTACAATTAGCTGTTTCTCCTTATACACGATAGTTCTCCTAATTAGCCCTAGAATTTGATTTCCTTTCGAAGCAGCGATCCCACATTGCTCTGAAACTTTCGTGTCCGCACTAAATATTACCCCTAAGTCCTTTTTTTGTGTGGTTCTACCTAGTACAGCATCCCCCATTTTATATTCTTCGTCCATGTTTCCATGTCCTATGTGTATACATTTACATTTCCCAAAATTGTATAACATTTGCCATTTGTCTTACCATTTAACTAATTTATCTAGATCATCCTGTAAACTTTGTTTATCTGTATCATGTGTAACCTTTCTGAATACTTTTGTGTCATCTGCAAATTTGAGTACTTTGCTAGATATGTCATCTTCTAAATCATTTATATATATTAAAAACAGCATAGGGCCTAATACTGATCCCTGTGGTACCCCACTCAAAACAGACTTACAGTTTAAAATCTCACCATCTACTATTACTCTCTGTTTTCTGTGTGTAAGCCACTTTTCTATCCAGTTGATTACATCATTACCTATGCCATGGGCTTTTAGTTTAAGTAACAATCTTTGATGTGGCACTTTATCGAAAGCTTTCTGAAAATCTAAGTAGACAACATCCACTGGTGACCCGTCATCTACCCACTTTGTAATTTCTTCAAAAAAACATAAGAGATTAGTTAGACATGACCTTGCTTTTAGGAACCCATGTTGAGATGTATTTATTAATTTATGTTTTACAAGGAATTCCACCATGTGGTCTCTAATTAATGTTTCGAGTAATTTACATACAACGGATGTTAAACTCACTGGTCTGTAATTTTCTGGCTTGTTCCTCGATCCCTTCTTAAACAGCGGCGTAATGTTTGCCTCTTTCCATTCTGAAGGAACTATTCCTTCTTCTAGTGACAAGTTAAACAATTTTGCAAGTGGTGTACTAATTTGCTCAACAATTTCCTTAAGCAGTTTTGGTGGTATCCCATCAACTCCAGGTGATTTATTATCTTTCATCTTCTTAATTTTATTTGCTATCATTTCAGGAGTTACAAATAACTGCCTTAAATGTTCTGATGTATTGTGCTCAAATTTAGTAAATGGAACTGGAAGTGAGCTGATATCTTCTGTGGTAAAAACTGAGCTGAAATACTCATTCAGGACCTCTGCCATTTGAAACACGTCTGAAATTATGTTTCCCCTGTTGTTTTCCAGTGGTCCGACCTTATCTCGAACTTTCTGTTTACTCCTTACATAAGCATAGAAATTCTTGCTGTAATTTTTTATATTACCTGCCAATTTTTTTTCATAGGTTCTTTTAGATTTTCTAATTTTAGTTGTAGCTAGGTTAAGTGCCTCTTTGTAATTTGCATAGTCTTCATCCTTTATGTTACGCCCATAAACTCTCCACATTGTTTGCTTAAACACTATTTTCTAATAGCTTCTTTTGACAAGTGTTTCTTTCTAGACCGTTTTCCTTGTTTTTTTCAAGGGAACAAATTTATCGATGATACTCTCAATTTCATATTTTAGAATATTCCAACATTCAATTGCGGTCTTATTCATCAGCATGTTATTCCAATCTAGCTAAGTATTTTCTCATATCTTTATATTTACCTTTGTGGAAATTTCTCCTATACGTTTTTTTATTTTTACTTTCTGATTGTACATTGATGTCAAAATGTATTTGATTGTGGTCACTGTTACCCAATGGTTCATGTATTTTTACATTGTCCACTAATTCTTTTTATGATGATAAAACTATATCTAATACATTTTCTCCCATGGTTGGTTCTAGCACGTGCTGAGTAAGGAAGCTCTCCTGAATTAAAAATAGAAATTGTTGGTCCTCACCCCCTGTACTCTCTAGAGATTTCCACTGTATGTGCCAATGGTTAAAATCTCCCATTATGATACATTCCCCTTTACTAACTTCCTTTATAGCATTTTGTATTGTTGTGTTATCCTCTTCGTTTATGTTTGGACTTCGGTAAACTAATCCAATAGTTAATTTTGAATTTCCTGAAATCAACAAACTATCACGTCATCTCCCTTGTTTAAGACTCTGTCGGTCTTCCTAACTACTGAGTCCCCAACAAATAACCTCGACAAGCAGTTACATTATTTTCTGGGCCCATTCGAACTTCAGCAAAACAGGGAAAAGGTGGCTTCACTTACTATAATATAACGTTATTCACACTTGTAATGTTACCCGATATAATGACCAAGGTCAAAGTTTAACCTTTCTCACCCCCTCTATCACTGCCTCGGAATAGCTCTTCCGATGGATCCCCTCCATCACATTCTGTCCTGCAGTCTTGTCACTTGGTGGCAGACTGTTATCAGGCTCTCTCTCACTCATCAACCTGTCACCTTTCCCTCCCATTGCCTGGCTAACTTGCGCTCCCGTCGCCTTCCCTCCTGACACCCTCCCTCCCATCTCCTTAACTATCGTCTCCTTGTCCCCCGACTCCTTTGCTACTGTCTCCCCCACTACCCTTTCCTTCGATCTATTTGTCTTCCCTCCCATTTCTTTCCTTCTCGTCTCCCTTCGTCCTGTCTCCCTAGGTCCCGTCTCCTTACGTCCCGTCTCCTAACGACCTGTCACCTTACCTCCCATCAGCCTCCTCCCAGGCTGAGGTGAGCTCTCCTTAGCATCTCTCTCGTCGTCTTCCCCCACTTTATAATCTACTGTCCCCCCACCAGAACCACTGGCGCAACCCACCTGCTCCCTTCCCACCACTGCCACAACGAGCAGCCTCAGCTGTTCTAACTCCACCTCAAGTTCCTAATCTAGAGAGATACATAAACCTGTTTCTGACTTCCTTCAAATATGCAAGGTAATTGGTAGTCAGCAATTATTAAGTTGACTTCTCAGTCTACATGTATACATTTGCCCATGAAAAAACAGAACATTGCCTTTGAAAAGCAGGAAACCCCTTTTGTGTTTTAACGTGTTGTTTTACAGGTCGCCATCTTTTGTGCCGTTCTCATATGCAGTGAATGCACGTGCGAGAAAATGTAAAATCACGCGACATCAAAGAAACAACATATGGTTGGCATGGCTTCGTGTCCAACAAATAGATAAATTTTACTGGAATTTTTTTCAAACTGCACATTTTGACGATCGCGAATCAGGTTGTTTGATGTCAAAATATGCAGTGTGTGAATAGTTTAAGTACTATCCACAGTCGGTTTAATTAAAAAGTGCATACATTATTTTCAAATAATCGAAACAATCGACTTTATTTACTAGATTTGGTAAGGCTCAAAATAATGGATATCCATAATGGTAAACATTTCATGGGATCAAGGCTGATCATGGGCGTGACTTCCACCCTTTCGCCTATCACATGACAAAGTTATGAAATTTTACCATCTGGTGACATGTGGTTTGTCACTATATCTTGAGTATTTGTGAAATAAGAGCTCTATAATGACAATGACCTTATTGTTATATACCCCAAAAATGAGTCACACAAATCATAACGTAATTTTATATAAGCTGCTAAAAAATATTCTGGTGGCAGCTTTATAATTATTACCTACTTTGATGTGAAAAATATGTGTATTAGCTACAATTTGATGCCAACTATATGTCCATATATTATATACAAATGTAGTTATAGTGTTGGCAACATGACAACCCATAACAGCCGAATAAGTATGGTTGGTCATTTAAAAAAAAAGAAAAAGGTACGTTCTTATATAGTGCGGTATCCAGTCCGTATGACCGCTCAAAGCGCTTTACACTTCACCCCCTAGCAGACCTGTTCATTCCAAGGCCATCTCAACTTCTCAGCCACACTGCAATTGTGCGAAGACTATTCGTTCACATTTCCACCACTGTCTGTATTGCCAGGTACTCATTTATACAGCTGAGTGAACTGTGGGAACGTGGGGTGAACATTTGTATGATTAAACAATCATATGAAAATACTCTATCTCTAAAATGGCGAAATTCGCGTTTTCAGCGTTTCCATTTTTACTTCAATAAATTCTTCATGCAGAATTAAATAATGTAATAGTTTGTCTGATGATTTCACAAAAACTACATACAAAAGTTGCACAAACGAGCTACCAAGTCGTAGTGGATACTAGGTAGGTTTAAAATCTTGCAAAATGAATTAACAATAAGATGGGTAAAAAAAATTATTGATGATGCATTTTTACATAAAAAGTGGGATGTTTTGTCCCAAAATAAAACAGGGAAGCAGGACCAGGGGAAACAGTATTTCCCATCTGAAGGTGGTAATTTGGGAAGTTTAACCCTTAGCAAAACATCTATAGATTTTTTTAGAATATTTCACAAGACTTTTTTTGCAGATAAAACTGAAGAATTCAGAAAATATTCTATAGGATTTTGCAGACATAGCTGAAGCAGTTGTAGTATTCTATTTTTGTATATCTCATATATATATATATATATATATATATATATATATATATATATATATATATATATATATATATATATATATATATATATGCTATATAATTATGCTATACTCTTAGAAATTCTATAGATTTTGACAGCTTAACAAATCTATAGATTGAAATAAAATAAGATTTTTTTTAGAATTCCATATATTTTTTTGCAAACGGGATGTACCTGGATCATCTTGGTGTTCAGTCCCTGGCCCATCTCGACACCGCCGTGAGCCAGCAACACAGAGCCATCCGTGTAGACGTGCAGCAGGGCACCGGACTAAAACATGTCCAGTGACACACCCTGTAGTGACATAGTGATGCGAGTGGTGACACAACAGTTTAATGAGTGACACTGACATTGTGGTACTTCAAACATTAAAAATAATGATTTTGTCTCAATTAACACATCAAATAAAATGTGTGGTTGTGTTGACGCGCACCAACAGTGACACTAATACACTGATATATCAGTCACAACAGAAAATAACTCAGTTGTAGCCTTAAAAAGCTATCTTTCTACAACTGACAAACACTGAATGACACTGACACACATTGACACAGACCCACATTGCAAATATGGAATACCAAACTGATATACTGAATGTCATGACATTAATAATCCCATGTACAAGTTGAGTATTCTGCATTACACACTTACTTGATTCAGAGAAAACAATGTGAAAGTATTACACACTACACACTTACTTGATTCAGTGCAAGCAATGTGAAAGTATTCCACACTACACACTTAATTGATTCAGGGCAAGAAATGTGAAAGTATTCCAAACTACAAACTTACTTGATTCAACGCAAGCATTGTAAATCCGATACCATACTTGATTGGAGTAATAGCGATGCCACGTTTCTTCCAGCGATTCTCACTGAAAATGTACCACAACATTTACAAACAGTATAATCAACCATATTGTTTATGTAAAAATGTGTACAGAAATCATGGCTTTGCAGGTGAATAATATTTATTATGTATTGTTTTAGAAAACAATACATAATAAAACACAAACAATATATATTTTACCTTTGCGCATAATGACATCCCTGTTTCTAAATGTGCACATCAACGCAATAACCCCGGAAGTGCGATTGGATTGAAACTGAGAAAACCACAGTTGAAGTTTGACATCCATAATGCAGTCTTCAAGAAAATTACTGTGCGCATCGATGCAATAATCCCGAAAGTGCCACTGGTGATTGGAGTGACAGTAGATACACCTAGTGCACGAGTGTTCATGATACAAAGCACCACCTCTGTGTGCATTGTTGTCTTCTAATAAGTCGCATGGTGACTGAATAAAGGTAACGTTCGTTTTAATGAAATGTCTTATATTCACGGACAGTGGAACATGGCAGTAATATGAATGTTTTATGCTTATGAATCTTATATGTGATTTTTGCTTGTCCCTATGACTGGATAATATAATATATTTCTTTGACAATCAAAAAAGATTGAAAAAAGTGCTGGTGCAAAACATAAAATAAATAAAAAATTATATGTTACGTTTTAGGTATATATATATATATATATATATATATATATATATATATATATATATATATATATATATACATTATATTAAAAATTATATTTAAAATAAATATATATATATATATATATATATATATATATATATATATATATATATATATATATAACAAAGAATTACTAGAAAAAAGGTACACATGAAGTAGTTATTAACAAGTATAATGACTTAAATAATGTCACTTTGAGTATGCACTTGGAAGAATAAATGCTATTGGTTAAATATGCACAGGTAAATAAAACAGTTATTTGCACTGTTTATTTTCACTTTGGGTAAGAGGTAGCAAAACGGCAACTTAGTTGTGTTAGGCCCACAGGCTACATGGTTGTTATGAATGAACATGCCTGTTGAAGACGTTGATGTCGTTCTGTCGCTGTTCGTAGTTGCTCTGTCGCATGACGTCCTCCCAGCATCGACTCAGATTGCAGTTGGTCAATGGCTGGTTGTAGTGTGTCAAGTCTCCTTCCGTGTACATGTTCATCCACCTAAACTACAACATTACATGCACCGGTCAACAACAACTCACTCTAACTTGTAAACTAATTGTAACTACAGAAATGGTAGCTAAGAAAATAAAAGCAATGAAGGATAATAAATCACCTGGAGTGGATGGAATTCCGTGGGTGTGTGTGTGTGTGTGTGTGTGTATGGGGGGGGTGTGGGTTGGTGTGTGTGTGTATGTGCATGCGTGTGTGCGTGCGTGTGTGTGTGTGTGTTACAGTCAATCTGCATAACCAGTCATTTCACGTAATGACTGATATGTTTAGGCATTACGCGAAATGACTGTTTCACTCAGGCATTTTGCGAAATGACAATTTGACTGGTGACCATTTCAGTCATACTGTGTAATAACAATTTGTGTACTTTTGTCATTATATATTGTTGCAATGTTAATTGTGCATTAATGTCAGCTTTCATAATTCTTCAGACATTCACATTACTCAAGTAACTAAACAAAATGAATACATATTTGCTATATATATGTAAATGGCAACATTTTGCTAATAATTTATCCCTCTCTGGGTACAAGACCCTCCCCCTGACAGTGTGATTGACAGCTATCTCAATTGTGTTCTCTGATCTGATGGGCAGGTAATGGATGACCCAACCATTCTCCAACTGGGAATGCTAATTGCCTAACACTGGTAACAGTCTCAAGTGGCTATTGTGCCTATAAATAGAACACAATCAGTAAGTGTTAATCACTTGCCTCTTGGCATAGCTATCACAATGGCACAGGATAATTACGAAGTACAATTTAAGGAAGAACTCTACAAAGGGTATCCCAAAGTGGAATATTTCAATACTATAGAACAACTGAAACTTGCGGCAACTGATTAATCTTCGAAGTCACGCCATAGATACTACACACTCAGCAAGTACCAATTATTATTTGTTGTTTCTTATGCTGAACATTGTTTCTTGATTTTAAGTGTGAGAAATTTACCAGACATTTCACAATTTGAGGGGTAGATAGTAGTCCATTTAATCAATGCAAATATTCCAACCTATAATAAATGAGGTATGGGTGGAAATGTAGTTGAATACTCTTCCAAATGCGCCATAGCTAACATGTAATTATGCAGTAATGACATCATACCAGAATTATGTCATATAAATTATTCTACAGACCCAGGCCAGGCAGGTGAAAACCTAGGGTATTTCTGCCACAAAAAATGTATGAAGCTTAATATCAGCGATAATTCCCTTCAAAGATTTTCTCATTCAGAAGCCCCAAGTTAATGTTCACCACAGTTATATTGGCTACAAATTCAAGCCTTAATCCTTTCTCTGTTAAATTGTCTTCAGTTAACCATGAATTGCACGAGTGAGCACAAATGCAAGCCATCAATACTGTCTCACAAAAGTTGAAGTCCTTTCATGATTTGTCACATTAAGGTATACAAACAAATTCATTTAAAAGGGAAATTAAACCAATTGTTAAATAATAAAAGATATATTGACAAACGTCATGATTATGAGTATATTACAATTACAATATATTACAATATATATTTTCTTCTCACCATATTGGTTTAGGTAGTTTATAATTAAAATTGGATAATAGTTAAAATTTGCGATTATGTTTCGCAGGTATCAAATTCTTCAATGCGGTGACATCGAGAATTTGATAAAGAAATGAAGAACAGAACAAGAAGAGCCAATATATCATGTGTGCATTGAGGACACCTATGACCTCATCGTTATCGACATGCAATCATCCCCCAGTCACTTTTCAAGTGGATCATTGTTTATCAGTGCCATATCACAAAGTTCTGTATCATACAGCCCCTAACCTCGAAGTGATCAGCAGAAGTGGCTATCCAGCTGTTGGATATATTTCTCCTGTTCGGATCCCCTGCAATACCCAGTTCCCATCCCTATGGTGGATAGAGGGAGGGGGGATCCACTTAACATCCTGGGGCCATCACTGACCGAGGCGACAACAACTTATACACTATTGCTGTGAAGACTGGGATCCTGATAAATATTCACGCAACCAATACGACTTATGCCCACAACGCCTTCTATCCCAGTCAGACACCAACCAAGATCAACAGATATATCTCCGCCATGCATTAAAAACTTCAGCAACTCGTGGACAAGGTTTTGTCAGGTGTGACTGTTGCAGTCTTCTTTGAAAATGTACTAGCAACAGGTGCAAGTGCTACAAAGCAAAATGTGTAACAGCGGGTGTCACAACAATCTGAGCTGCCCGAACAAGTGAGAACGAACCACGTGACCTGCTAATAACTAATCATCAAGTTATTAGCAAAGTAAATTCTCCTTTTAAGACCAGACATGATTTGATTTGTTGTCTTTTATAAATATCATCTGGGTAATGTGTATGATTTCTCTCAGTGGCAAGTATACCTACTAGTATACTTCACATGTCTTTCATGATAACTAGTGAGTATAATAATTATTTAGTAATATTTGTTGAATACAATATTAGCTTTCACCAATACTGTGATGTAAAATATTATGAATTTAACAATCTTGGCTTAAAAACAACTACCCCGGGGCTCTGCTCTCATCCATATACATGCATATAATTATGAGAATATGGCATGTTGTTTAATTTGTTTGACATATATTGTGGAAATGTAACACATTGATATAATTTCCAATGATACAGTAGACTACTGCAAGTTGTAGAATCATAATAAAGTTATATGTTGTTCAATAAGACAGTGTTGTTGTGTCTTAAGTATGCATGTAACATTTCCAACAGTTAATTTAAGATACACAATAGAAGACAAATTGTAATTGATAAAGCGCACTTAGGGAGACTGGGGTATTGCACCTAAAAAGGTACGTTCTTATATAGCGCGGGATCCAGTCCGTAGGACCGCTCAGAGCGCTTTACACTTCACCCCCTGGCAGACCTGTTCATTCCAAGGCCATCTCAACTTCTCTGGGAAGTATTCAATCACGCTGCAATTATATATATATATATATATATATATATATATATATATATATATATATATATAGCTTTTTTCTTGCAAACGTTGTTATATATATATATATATATATATATATATATATAAAAATATTTGCAAGAAAAAAAGCTATATATATATATATATATCAAACAACATTTACAAGGAAAAAAGCTATTTATACCTCTGTATAAAGCAATAGTTAGGCCTCATTTAGAATACTTTATACAAGCTTTGAAATATATATATATATATGTATGTATGTATGTATGTATGTATGTATGTATGTATGTATGTATGTATGTATGTATGTATGTATGTATGTATATATATATATATATATATATATATATATATATATGTTACAGTCAATCTGCGTAATCAGTCATTTCAGGTAATGACTAACATGTTTAGACATTACGCGAAATGACTGTTTCACTCAGGCATTTTGTGAAATGACTGAAAATTTAAGTCACTACGCGAAATGACTGGAAAAAAAGGGCTTTTTTCCTTGTAAATGTTGTTTTATATAGATATATATATATATATAGCTTTTTTCTTGCAAAAGTTGTTATATATATATATTATATATATATATATATTTATATAATATATATATATATATATATATATATATATATATATATATATATATATATATATATATATAAACAAACATTTGCAAGAACAAAGCTATAGTTAGTTAGTTACCAATAAAGGAATAGTTAGTTACACCAATAAAGGAATAGTTAGTTACACCAATCTAACAAAAAAGGAGGTCTGCTTTTTCCACACTAAACTATGTCCCCGACTACAATCTACACTGATCCTTTAAAAAAAGCTATTTATACCTCTGTATAAATCAATAGTTAAGCTTCATTTAGAATACTGTATACAAGCTTGGATACCATATTATCAGAAGGATATAGATACGCTTGAAAGAATACAGAGGAGAGCAACTAAACTTATTCCAGAACTGAGAGACCTTAGCTATGAAGAATGGGTATGAAAAGATTGATAGAGGTGTGTTTTTTTCACTCAAGAAAGAATGTAGAACTAGAGGACATGAGGTAACATTAGTAAAGGATCAGAGTAGATTGTAATCGGGGACATAGTTTAGTGTGGAAAGCAGACCTCCTTTTGTGTTAGATCAGTGCATCTAAATTAATAATCACGGGCCTTGCTCTGCCATATCTCTTGCGAAACCTCCGAAAATTTCATTTTAATAAGGGTACCCTTAATTGACCATTTTCGTGACTTGCGTCAGGGAACGCATTGACTATTGCACATATTACTTCATTAAAATATGTGTATATAATATATATATAGTAAATCTGGATGCTATGGCTTCAGTTTCGGGCTTAATCCAGGATATGGCGGATCCACTGGGACGGCAAGAACATGGTGCCGCCTTACAAGCTCGTGGAAACCTACTGGACTAAGGAAAACATGTCAACCGGATGTTGTCTGAATTTGGTGCAACCCTCGAGAATAATCCAATAGGCAGACTTTGGCTGATGTGTGGTACTTATCTTGAAAAGGTACATCGAAGCGAAGAAAGCAGGTTTGTGGCAGCAATACTTGACTGAAGTAAGTAACATGCTGTCATACATGGTATCTGCTGGGCTTACAAAGTATGTAGCATGTATACCACACTGCTTGCAAACTATGAGACACCTACCACCAGATGTGGTGACAACCTTCAACCAAGGTCATTTCACAGTCCATGTGACGAGTGGAAAATTTATTGGAGTATGGATGGACAAAGAGGCCAAGACGCAACTTTCCAAGGGTATTACAAAACAACAAGCTGTCAGTGAGAAGTACACGAGTGCACTGATTGTTCTTACTGCTATTTCGGAGCAGACTAAGGCAATGGTACATGTCAGTGAGGGGACCGGTACTCCTAGACGACCAACGAAGACAGGCATCGAAAGACAGAGATGCAGTCAACAACATAAAGTTGCTTGTTGGTGGCTTCATCTATCCATTTACCTCATCCTCCTCTGATCTCTTGAATATCGCCACTAGAGAGAAGTGTGCCTCACTAGATCATTTAAAAGCAAAAGAGAAGGGAGAGGAAGCAGAGCTGAAGAAACGTTCAACACAACTGTTACTCCGATACGTCTGCAGACTTTCCACGAGAAGCAACAGAAACCAATAACATCACTGAAAACAAAGATATAATTCAGGAAGAGAGCAATGTTGTCCGGAGCCTCCACTTTCTTCGTGATATTGACATTGACTCCTTCAGCTATGAGTGGGTTAAATGCCCTGCTTCTGTCTTTGAGCCAAACGATCAAGGTTATGTCATGAGGAAGGGTAATAAGGCAGATTATGTTGTAGCTTTGAAAAGTGAACTTGGAGATTCCTGGGTAGAAGAAGACCACTTACCACCCACTGATGGTAATGTGCTGCTGGTTGAAGCCATGGCATTTGTACATCGACAGCAGGACACCGGGTGTAAGAAGTTCCTCAATATGGCAACTCGCATAAGTTGCCATATTGAGGAACCTGGGTGCAGTCCACCTGGGTGCAACAAGGTCAACTTGGTTGGTGATCGGTATGGTTTATAATTGAGCTTAAAGGAACCAGAAAGGATCAGACGACAGAAGACACAAGATGAAAGTAGCACATACGAGATTCAGGATAACCTTTCCATACCAATATGGAAGTCTTTCATCGGTAACGCTAAGAACAAAGTAGTGTTGTAAAGGTGCCTAGCCAAAACGTCGTGCAAACATCCTGATATGGTCCATAGAGATGTGCAGCTTATCCTTGGAGGCTTCTCCAGTGAATCTGTCATCATTCAAGGAAATGGAGCACAAACCCTACCACATTTGTCGTGTGAATCTCACGAGGAAGCAGATGCACGTATCTTTGCACATCTATCATACTGTGTGCAGCACCACGGCTACTCACGTGCTGTGATACAAGCCACGGACACTGACATTCTGGTGATGGCCATCTACCACAGTGCGCGTATTCGTGGTCTGGAAGAACTCTGGGTGCAGAAAGGGCGACATACATATCTTGTCGCCGGATTGCGAGACAGATGGCTGAACAGATTCATATGTTGGTGTCTTCAGCTACATCAGCTCTTCGGTGTAGTTACGTCATGAGTGGGTGTGACACAGTGAGTTGCCCCTTCCGAGGCGGAAAGAAAAAAATGTATAAGGTAGTTATGTTGGCTGCACAAGATATAACAGCATTGATCACGTATGGAGACACTGATGTATCCTTGTCTAATTCAGTCAAAAAATCAGCTCGTTTCTTCTACCTGAAGCTATACGGCACCTTTGACAGCAACCTGGATGAAGCCAGAGCCCATGCATTCGGTACGACAAAGGGGGACCTTAGGTGCCTTACTCCAACGGAAGATGCATTTCAGTACCATATGCTGCGGCACTCTTCCAAATTTTCATGGAAAGCAATATTGTACATGTGTCAAGAGCAAATGCACAAAGATATGCTCATGTGCTGCTGCTGAACTACATGGTTGCCTGCAAGTGTTCAGCTAAACCAGACAAATGTGTTCGTGTCCTTGATTCTTAAAGTGATGATGATAAGTAGAGCTGATATCATATCAATACCTTTCATTTAATACCAATATTGGTATTAAATGAAATGGATGCAAATGGATTTTTTTATTGAAGCATATGTAATTGTACCAAAATACTCCCACTTTAATGAAATGGTAATTTGAAATTATTTTAAAGTTTGCTTTTACATATAATATTATTTCCATTAGTAATAATTTAGTAAAAATTTGAATTTCTTTGTAGGCCATCTGGAAATTCAAAATGGCTGACTTAATTCGAGTTATCCATATTATACTCTTCTTTACATAATGAAATAAGTTTTAAAATATATAGCTGCTTATTTGGGTCCAAAATGTAGGATGAAATTGTATTTTAGAGATAGAGTGTTTTCACATGTCTGTTTAATCATGCAAATGACAAAACATACTTATTCAGCTGTTTTGGGTTGTCGTGTTGGCAACACTATAACTACATTTGTATATAATATATGGACATTTTTTTTTATCAAACTGTCGGTAATAAACATCTGTTTCACATAAAAATAGGTAATCATTATAATACTGCCACCAAAATATTTGTTAGCAGCTTATATAAAATTATTTTATGATTTTTGTGACTCATTTTGGAGTCTCGGTATAACAATAGGGTCATTGTCATTATAGAGTTCTTATTTCACAAATACTCAAGATATAGTGACAAACCACATGTCACCAGTTGGAGTGGATGTTTAGCTTTCATTTGGTAGTCCATTTGTCTAAATGTATTATATACAGAGATTTCCATGAAGTAATATGTGCAATAGCCAATACGTTCCCTGACGCAAGTCGTCGTGGAAATTGTCAATTTAGGGTACCATTCTTAAAATAAAATTTTTGGAGGTTTCGCAAGAGACATGGCAGAGCAGGCCCCGTGATTATTTATCTAGATGCACAAATCTAACAGAAAAATCAGGTCTGCTTTCCACACTAAACAATGTCCACTCCATTCCCCAAACTTGGCTCTGGATATCAGGAAGGACTCATCCTCACAGAGGATAAATGAATGGACCAAATTATCTACATATAGTGTTACTGCTGCAAGCGTGAATTATGTTTAAAAACAAGGTTGGTACATATTTCAGGAGGGCTGGTTTCACATAGATGAAAACAATTTGTACTCTTGATAAGCCAATGGCTTCCTTGTCCACTTGCCATCTGGGCCTTTGTCTTGGATGGCAACAGTGTTAAACATGTTTAAAAAATCCATCCCCTTACATTTTATCTTCACCCACAATGATCATGTCCACTAAATTTCAGTTATCGGCCATTAAAATTAACAAAGTTAGTTTTTCATTGCCTGTGTATGTTAAAGCAAATGATCCCTTTAGATTAGTCACATGTTGTCTAATCTCAAATATTCTTGTTGATTTTATTATAATTTTGAAACTTATTGAAATAAAAAAATATTATTTGGAATATAGTAAATTAATGTATCACCTATAGTGCCAGTTATTTTTTTTAAAAACAATTAAGAATTTTGTTTCAATGACTAATTATACGTCACATTAATAGTTTGAAGTTACACTATTATTTACTATAAACCAGATAATGGGTAAATGTATTTCTACTTTTGGAAAATGTCACAGCAGACAGTTGCATGACTTCTTGAATTGAACCTTTTAGTTCCATGAACTATGTTTTAACTTTTAAACAGGGGCGATTGTTGTGACTTTTTATACAAGCACAAAATCACTCAGAATTATGATTACAAAATCCAGAATCTGGTTGAAGTTAATATTGTTCAATCACCTTTACTGCTGAAGATAACAATCTGGTGTTCTTCAGACATTCTTAAAGAGAAAACACGATAGATGGAAGAAACTATTTTTTCAGTAACTTCGTGCTAAATGTTGGCCTAATCACAACACCAAACATAAAAAATTATATACATTAAAATACAAACACCTAAAAACAATACAAATAAAAGTGCCTATATCCTCAGGAACCCGATCTCAGAGGTGCAACGTACAAACCAGAATCATTAAGCATGATGTCATGAACAGGAATACACAAAAGTCATCACCAGAGCGAAGGACCGCAGGCGATTTAGGACGCAAAGGCAATATGAAAAAAGTCCTGAGATTCCTGTGGAAGCTAGCTATAGTTTCAAATGATTTTAAGGGGATGGGGAGATCATTCCATATTTTGAGAGCAGGTACAGAGAAAGTACGATTGTCCAGGTTAATCTTAGTTTCAGGTACAGACTGCTGTTGCGAAATAGACGAACTGACAATAATTATGCCCATCCACTTTGGTCTAACATTCATAGGACATATAGGAATTTACATATAAAAGTATTGGAATAAGGTAAGAAAATTTTAACAAAATATAGCTTCTGTCAGATGGCGCCATCTACTGACTCGAGTTAATGTAAATTAGCAACGGCAGACTTTCAACAAGTCACAAAATTCACCGATTTCACCGATCTGATTATGGTATGGTGTGAGTCACATGATATGACAATCAGATCCCAACCCACAGGTGGTCATTGACACGTAGATTTCAACGGCAAAAATAATAAAATAATTTTGTAGTGATAAATTGCAAGAAACCTTCAAATCTGCACAATTATTAGGAAAATATAGGATTTTTTTTAAATATTAGAAAATATAGGACATGTAAGAAAAATGGGAACGTTGGGCACCCTGAATTGAGCTGCCTGGGGATATTTGAAGTATGCAAGGGACAGGCCATCACAGACAGTGCAGTACCTTATCAGGAGAAACACCGAGTGCCTGAGCGGCTTTCTCCATCCAGTGCTCAGTGATGAAGAGACCCTGAGGAATTCCAGCCCCACGCATCGCTGTGTTCGCAGGCAGGTTTGTCTTGCACATGTGACCTCGCACAATGACATTCGGGATCCTGTAGCTGTTGTCAGCACTAAACATGGCTCCCTCCATCTCCTGTGGTGATCACAAATGTAATATTCGTTATTATTAGTTGCATTCACGTACAGAAAAATACGTGCTGAGATTAAGATTTGGCGTCTGTGAACCAGTCTGAACCTTGTGAGACTCATGTGTGGGTTTGCATGCACTCTATAGAATTGTACAGAAACACAATTTATCACGTTCCTAGAAGAAAGGGGTGAAAAAACAACTCAAGTATTAAAACATACATATTAGTCTTTATAATGTTTGACATGTCAGAGATAGTTTTGTTTTATAATGTAATTTTGCTGAAATAAAATTGTGCACATATAACAACATTACTGACAGTTTTGTATTATAATGCAAATTTTGGCACACATAACAAATAACACTGTTTTCATTGGCCAGTAAATGGGAGAAGGAGGCAGAATTAGCCAATCAAAAGTCTTCTCTCTTCCTGTCATGTTTATATACTCTTGTCATGCTACGATGTCGGACAGATAAGTCATGGAATGACAGATAATGAAATTCAGAATGAATATAATAAAAAATTATTGAACACACAAGATTGTGATCGATTCCTTCGGAGGCAGGAACCAATGAATCATCAATGAAATTGATTAATCGGAACAGCGCTAGTACTTACTGCCATTGACAAGTCTGTGGCATAGCCACAGTTGCTATAGAGGTCCAGCTCCAGTGCTTGAATCATTCCTGCTTTCGTTAAGCCAACCTGTAGTAAAAACAGCATCACAAATAAAAAAAAAAAATTATCAACGATTTTGCTAAGCACGCACACATGTAGGCACACCAAATAATGTCAGCATAGGAGGATGCAGTAAAATATATGAATTTCTGGGAATCAAAATAAATTGTTCCACATATATACATACATACATGTCAACCTGATAAATAATGATAAAAATGATAAAATTACTGAGATTATTAGCCACTCGACGCCGCCCTTCGAAGGCCCAACTGCCAGGCACTTAATCGCATCGTACATGCTCGACCGATCGCCCTTTCACACATCCAATCCATCAAAGCAAACATAACAAAGGCAAACAAAATAAAGTTTTTATTTTTACATAGACATGACCAATCAATTTATCGGCCAACTATCCTGAACATGTAAATGGTAGGTCTACGATCTTTTTGTTTTTGCCGAGTTTCCTGGATCAGGCGGAAGATTAGCTTGTAACCAACCGTCGAAATCTGAGCATACCACTGCTCCATGTACCCGAAATAAAGGGTCCTTTTGAAGAAGCTTTTGCAGAACTTCCATTCACCACCCCTACTCACCTCAACTATATTTAAAGACGATACAAACGCACGTACACAAAGGAGCGGACTCTGATGCGCGATGGAAACTGGTGCAATGACTCATAGTAAACGTACACATGCCAGGGAAAGTTCCTGTACCAAAATATTTTACCAACACTAAATTATATACTAAATGATCATTACACAAATTACCTCATACATGCCAACTCTACTCATTTAGGCGGCATTGATTTGATGCACCTTCAGTCGTGCACAAACCACCCGAAACTCATGCGATACTCACTTGAGACGTTAGAACCGGTTGTTTATGCCATCAAATGACATTAAGGAGAAGCACTATTCGCGAATAATAAGACGGAGATTTTAAACCATGGGACGGAGATTTATTGAATATGTCAAAATGACGGAGACTCTGTACGAATGACGGAGAGTTGACACGTATACACATGCCTTGGTTCACATGTCAGGGCAATATTATGGTTTTGCAATCATACAACATCAAACATTGTAATCCAAAGAACCATAAATTAAAACCTCATAGTTACTACACGAATCTTGGTAAATGTGTGCTGCAACAAATTCTAGCACACCATTACACAGTGAGCTTTATGAGCAATTGTTAGGGCTCATCCCCACACAAAATAGCTTCCAGAGAAAGTAAATGTAGTTATCTACCGTGATGGTTGTATTACGCTATTTCTCATGTACCTTGTATCTTCCGAGGAATGGATGTCTATTTCCTGTGATGACCATATCATCATCTCTGTCCAAACAGCATCTTACCGGACGTTGCAATCTATCGGTTGAAACACAACATGAAATATATGCATAAATATGCAGCTACAAACATTATAATTATGTAGAAATAGGGGTTCCAACTTTTTTTTACAGAATTTCACTACTTGACGCTGTGGTGGTCGTGATGTTAAGATTTACAAATAAGAAAAATGTCTACATGAAAAAGCCTCGTAGACAAAGATAATATAAACATTCTAAGTTGCACGCGTGAACGCATGCAAACACACCACGCACACACACAACATATATATAATTATATATATATATATATATATATATATTTATATATATATATATATATATAATTATATATATGTCGTATATATATATATATATATATATATATATATATATATATATATATATATATATATATATATATATATATATATATATATATATATATATATATATATATATATATATATATATATATATATATATATATTATGTGATGTGTGTTTGTGTTTGTGTGTGTGCACGCACGTGTGTGTGTGTGTGTGTGTGTGTGTGTGTGTGTGTGTGTGTGTGTGTGTGTGTGTGTGTGTACAATTTACAATATTTTCCTTATCTTTGTCTACGAGGCTTTTTACATATGACTCAACCGGTTGATTAATTTAATTTATTAAAGAAAGAAAATGTGCTTGCAAAAAATGTTTTAATAACATATTGACGTACTTGTTTGCAGCGACTGCCAGAGGCGATGCGACCAGGGCAGTGTTTGTTACCTTGCCTCCGAAGCCTCCGCCTACAGTGGGAAAGGGGTCAAGCCGTCAAATTCAGTCAGTCACATGACAGCAACATGTCACTGGATTGGTTGTATCTTGTTTTTTTGCCACGTGGTCAGTTGGTCTTAATGCTAGGCACCTGGGGCCACAGTTACCTTTGTGTGATATATTTGTGCCTTAGAACAATGAAAAAACAGGATGTTATTGTAGTGCTGTACACTGATTGGCCATCAAGATAATATATTGTGGGACAATGTATTTATATCCCTGACTGGCTGACATAACTTGGGATACATAACTTGATGGCTAGAACATTGGACCCTCAATTGAGAGGCTTGGGGCTTGAATCCTCTAGTCGTTTTAAAGCTTGGGAAATTTTGATCAAGCAGTATGTCGCCCCAGCTCTCTTAGCTGTATATGGAGCAGCTTTATTTAATTTCTCTATTTTATGGTACATAATGGAAAACAAATATGATTTTATGTAATAACCAAGTAAATTTACGCAAGTCCGATGTAGATTTAACAAGATTTAACAAGACTGCCTTCCAAGGAAAAAGGCCCAGATGGCAAGTGGACAAGGAAGCCATTGGTTTGTCGAAGGTCCAGCATTTTTAATCTATGTGTAATCCGATATATGTGTCAACCTTGTTTTTAAACATGTTCACGCTGTTAGCAGTTACACAATCTGTAGATAGCTTGTTCCATTCATTGATTATCCTCTGTGAGAACGAGTACTTAATGATATCCAATCTACACTGATTCTTTACAAATGTTACCTCATGTCCTCTAGTTTTGTTGTCGTTCTTGAGTGAAAAAAACATCTCTATCAATATTTTCATACACATTCAATATCTTAAAACTTCAATTTGATCTTCTCTTAACTGCCTCGTCTCTAGGGTTGTTAAACAACATTCTTTCAGTCGTTCTTCATAACTCTCAGTTCTGGAATAATTTTAGTCGCTCTCCTCTGTATTCTTTCAAGCGTATCTATATCTTTAAATGAGGCCTAACTATTGCTTTATACAGAGGTATAATTAGCTTTTTGTACGTGTGTGTTATATTTCTCTTAATCAACTCAAAAATTTGATTACCCTTTGAAGCTGCAATACCACACTGCTCTGAAACGTTCATATCAGTGCTTATTGTAACTCCTACTAAGTCATTTTCTTTTACAGTAGCACACAGAACAGTATCTCCCATTTCATAGTTTACATCCAAGTTCCCATGTCCTGCATGCAGGCATTTATATTTCCCAAAATTGAACAACATCTGCTTCTCAGACCATTTCGCTAATCTGTCGTTTTGTAAACGTTGGTTATCACCATCATTGTTAACCCTTCTAAAAATGTTTGTCTCATCCGCAAATTTCAGTATGTTGCTTGTTATATTATCGTCAAAGTCATTGATATATATATATATATATATATATATATATATATATATATATATATATATATATATATATACACATATATATACATATATATGTATGTATGTATATATATATATATATATATATATATATATATATATATATATATATATATATATATATATATATATATATATATATATATATATATATATATATATATATATATATATATATATATATATATATATATATATATATCTATATTATATATATATACATATATATGTATACATATATTAAGAATAATAAAGGTCCTAATACTGGTCCTTGTGGTACCCCACTCACAACTGATTTCCAGTTTGAATCCACATCATATACACGCTGTTTTCTGTCTGTCAGCCATTGCTCTATCCAGTCGATTATGCCACCCCCGATACCATGGGCTTTTAAGTAGTAATTTAAGTAGTAATCTTTCATGTGGCACTTTGTCAAGAGCTTTCTAAAAATCTAAGTACATAATATCTATTGGTGATCCTTCATCTACCCTTTTAGTGATTTCTTCCAAAAATCATAATACATTTGTCAAGCATGACCTCGCTTTTAAGAATCCATGTTGAGATGGATTTAATAATTGATGCCTAACAAGGAAGTCCACAATCTTTGGTGTTTGATTATCCGTTCTTGTAATTTACAAATCACTGATGTTAAATTCACTGCTCTGTAATTCTCTGACTTATTTCTCGAACCCTTTTTAAGTAATGGTATGATGTTTGCATCTTTCCATTCAACAGGAACCACTCCCTCTCTCAATGACAAGCTGAACACTCTTGCAAGTGGTATACTAATTTGTTCTACTGTTTCCGTTAGTAGTTTTGGAGCAAACACACCAGGTGATTTATTGTCCATCATTGCCATTATTTTCTTAGCTACCATTTGTGGAGTTACAATTAGCTGCCCTAAATAGTCCGATTTAGACTCTTGAAATTTAGCATATGGAAGTGGTAGTAAACTAATAATGTAGTAGATAATTGAAATAGGCCAAATGATGACGTCTAGGCAAAGTGACGACATTTTCTTACAAAGTGGACTGCTTATCACGCATCCACTTTGGGAAGAACATTAACAGGAATGTGAGCTCTTCAAAGCAAACCAGGCAGGAACTGAACATATATACAGCTCCATCTGGCAAGTTTCTCAGAGCCCACATTCCTACAAGGATGACGACATCAGATATACATCAAAAAGTCGTCATGAACATATGCAAAAAGTAAAGACATTCCACCACCAATACACAAATTTAATTACAAAAAGGTGGGGCCATTTCTCCACAAGGTCACCCAAAAATCTGTGACCACCCCACCATATTACACTTCCAGAATTTGAGTTTTAATTCCAATCACAATGAAATTGACCCCAAGTCTGACCACAGTTGATCAAATGCACTTACCTGATCTCTTTGACCTGCAAACAATTCTGTTTCTAGGAACTCCAAGGGTCGCTGCAACAGCTTGCTGGTGTGGAGAAAATGTTAAGAAGGAATTATAACGCATGAACATGTCAATCACGTTAATTAGTCATTAAAAAAATCATCACGTGTGATGTCAGCAGGTAAGAACGGCATCTAGACATCACATTTTAGTAGTGTATACATGGTACACAAAGAATATTGCCAATAAAAATCATCATGAAACATACGTGTATCCAATTTGGAAACTGTGCAGACATCAGCATTGTGATTTCATCATCCTCCCCAGAGGGAACTGCGATTCCCGACTGCATCTCAAGGTAGAAATGCTCCTGCCCACCAACATAGGCTTCACTTTCGATGATGACATCACTGGTCTTGAAACCCTCGGCAACATCACCGTTTCTTATAGTCACGGGGTCAGACCTCAAGAACGAATCTGCATCTATGGCTTGCTATGAATGAGAACGTCAACAGAGGAAAATTAGCTGTGCCATTCTTCATGCATAATAGACTGCAGTGTGAGTTTTCATAATTGTCATAATAACATTATCATTATCTGTATTAAAGTGATTTCATGCGTAAAAGTATAACATAAATGTATTTGTTGACATAAAATGTGGCATTTATAATCAGCTAATTTGTTAATGACTGACCTCTTTTATTATATAATTATTTTGTCTGATGGTTTCATCTTGAGAACATATGACTGAATACAACATACACAATTTTCTTATTAGTTTATCATCATGGGGCGCAGTGGCTGTGTAATCGAGCGTCGGGCTGGGGTTCGAAACCACCTGTTGCTGTTTCGATTTCGTTTACCTCACTTTGCCCTTGTCTTTCAGAAGAGACACTAAAAGCCGTTGGTTCCTTCTACCTGGTGTCTATGCCAGGAGAAGTAAAATATCCCACACAGGGAAATGAAAAAAACTGTTGTGGACTCAGTGCGCTTCAGAGCTGGTGCTTTCAATCTGTAAACTCACTATAATACCTCCCTGTTTAACTGTGATAAACTGTTTAGGGAATATCTCATCAAGCATCATGATTACATCCAAAGATAGGATTCATCTGATACAAAAAATTCTAAGAAAATAACAATTAAAGCTCTACGGCAAACATTTATAGAATTATTTAGCATTTTATTTGTTTATTGTTGATGTTCAACCACTGTTTATTGTTGATGTTCAACCACAGCACGTTGACAACAAGTGAACTGTTTGCTGTAAATAATGTAAATGTAGAACTTCTATCTTCACTCATGACATATGTTTATTTATATTCCTGCATTTTACACAACCAAATAGTAGACGTGTGAAGAAAAACACACAGTGAACATTGCAACACCTGAATGGTCAAGATTGGTGTGAGTTCTTCGTACTTGACCACGACTGCCTTGGTTGCCCGTATAGCCTCTGTCCTTGTCTCTGCTACGATGGCCCCAATAATCTGGCCCTGATACATCACCTAAAATAATACAATATTGTCAAATGTGCTTGTGTCAAATTTTGTATTAAGACAGGTGTGTATTAACAAAATACCAAACATACAGAAATCAATGATGGTGACAACTGTGGCAGTTAGCACACAAGAGCAGGATTACTGTATTGACACATGTTCATTTAAAGGCAAGTTCATATATAGCGCAATATCCATTCCACAGGATCATTAAAAAACGTTACACTTCACCCCCAGGAAGACCTATTCATTCCAACATCAAACCGACTTCTCTGGGAAACATTCAGCCACACTGTAATTACCAAGAAAAAACTATTCATTCACAAGTATCCATCATATCCATCATCGACCATATATTTATACAGCTGAGTGAACTGAAGCAACAACCAAAGCTTCAAAACTGCAGGAAGAAGAAACGAGCCCCGGTCGTCTCTTTTGAAAATCCTGAGTTGTAAACGAACAAATAATATTTTAGTTATACTATCATTATAACGTGGTGGTTAAATTCCGCTAGTCTCACTTTAGAATCATTTCGCCAAAAATGATAATTATCTAGAATTAACTAGGGCATGCTAGCTCGTTGGGGCAAATGTGTTATTTAGTTTTGACGAAATCATTGAACAAACTAGTAAATAATTTGATACTGGATCCGGTAAAAATTCATCGAAAGTGGTCTGGCTGTGTATACAATGACATTCACATTTTCGCCAGTTACCCGATCAGATGACCAAAGTCATTTCCTTCAGTGATTCTAACAAATGTACGTGCCCTTTTATTAAACCAATTGCACATATTACGTAAACTATTCATGCACCATATATCTGATGGGCAGAATCGTCCGCCCCATTATTACATATATACATATATTATTACATATAAAATAGCAAACAGCCAGATAAAAAAAAATTGTATTGCGATTGACTTTGCCTACATATTTGAAATTAAAAATCAATGAACCCAAATTGTGATGGGCTAAATTATTTGAGTTTTATGCAATTAATCACATGTTAAACAGGTGATTTTTGAGTTGGTCCTTCACCTGTTTGCTGTCCGAACTGAGATAGAACTTGAAGAAGAAGCTGAGAGACAGGGTGTTTTTGTGGGAGTCCATTCCACGATTTTGGACCGCGTTCTAAGTGAAGCAGGTTAGGTGTTCCCATATCTGCCACCAGGGGCTACTAAACAACAGCGATCACCACCTACTGCACCAAGTCCAAGACGGCTGTCGAAGCCACTGGCACTGTGTGCTGGCAGCGGTTGTCTATATGCTGTTTATATAGCTCATGAAACGAGTCAATTGGCGTCAATTGGTATTATTTTTAAATGTTGCACTCTATTAAATGTTGAACTGAATAAAATACATGCGCCCGGTATGCACAGGGGTCCACGACTGACCGCGATATATCCAAATCCACATTATAATGGGCACATAATAATGTGACCTGACTGTATGACAGAACATACCTTATCAACAGCAAAGACCTGCTGATCTTGGGCTCCATACCCAAAGCAGTTTTCTCCCGGCACATCTTTGTAGCTGATAAAGTCGACAACTCCAGGCATCTGAAGGGCGTCTGAGGCATCGACACTGATGAGTTGGGCGTGAGCTTTGCTGCTGATGACAAACGCCATTGACAACTCCCCTATAACACAACCAGAAATATCTACTGAAGATAGAATGTCTGAAGAAATTCGCAGTTCACGTTGTGTAAAAAAGACAATTAAACAATGTTTAGGTCACAGATAATGTTTATGAATTTTGTATACAACGATCTCGATCAATAGTGACATCGACCAACATAGTAACAATGTGCAACAGCGATACTCATTGACAACGACACAGGCGTCACCCAGTGATGCACACAAACTAAAATACATGCTAAGTCAATAATATATATTAAATATATAGACAAATTGATACATTTGTATCTACAAATACCTGATAAACATTGAGACAATACATTGACACAACGATGCAAACGGACAATGAAGCAAACTGACACAAATTGACAGTAGGAGGTGTAAGTAATTAACTAACATATTTTTTATGAAAACCGATTGTAGGTACCTGCATATGGGCGAATATCATCAATATATGTCGCCTCTCCTGTAGTTTGTTGGGTGGCCGCCAGGTGGGGTAAAGCGCGACCAACTGGGTCAATCTGTTGTTGCTTGTCTTCGACCTCCTCATACACTTGACAGCCACAGCCTGGTTGTCGTTCAAACACCGATGTCGCACTCTGGTATGTTGGTGGGACCATTTCACTCTGCTGTGGCAACACATTTACATTAAATTAATTAATGTAATACTAAGAAAAACATGGCAAAATAGAGCAAATTAACGTGAACAATTTCACGCGAGCAAAATATTAACACTTATTTTCGTGCAATCATGCAATAAAACCATGTTAATGCAGAAAAGGAGCATTCGTCTATAGCATAATATCGAGTCATTGGGACTGTTAAACGCGCTTTACAATTCACCTCCCCCCCCCCGGCAGACCTGTTCTTTCCAACTCAACTTCTCTGGGAAGCATACAGCCATACTGCAATTACTGCGCGAACACTATTTGTTCACATATCCACCACTGTCCATAGCTAGACAATCATTTATACAGCTGAGAGAACTGGAACAACGTGGAATGAACGAAATTGCCCAAGCTTTGAAACGGCAGCAAGAGGATTCGAAAACTTGTTGTCTCGACTCTGAGTCGGACGTCCTAACCAACACATTAGAACAAGGATGTTCTCGAGACTAGCACTTCCATACTCGGTGTGTTAGTTTTGATTACTTAAAGGCCCTTCAGCAATTACATGTTTTCACTGGTCTCACTTTAGAATAATTTTGTCAAAAATCATAACTATCTAGAAACCAGTACGACATGATTACTCATTGGTGCAAATGTGTTATTTAGTTTTGATGAAATCATTGAACAAACTATTAAATAATATTTTATACACATTTTTTTTACTGGATGCGGTCAAAATTCGCCCAAAAAAAGTGATCTGGCTCTGTGTAAAATGATATTCACATTTTCGCAAGTTACTCGATTTAATGATCAAAATCAATTCCTTCAGTGATTTTAACAAATGTAGGCACCCTTTTATTGAACCAACTGCATTACTTAAACTATTCGTGCACCACATATTTGAATATCAATGAACCCATGGGTTCTTCATCACTTACAATATGACGGGCTAAATTAATTGAGTTTTAAGCAATTAATCACATGTTAAACGGTTTATTTTTTAGTTGGTCCCTCACCTGTTTGCTGTCGCGCTTTGTCTGGACTGTGAGATAGAACTGGAAGAAGAAGCTGAGAGACAGGGTGTTTCTGTAAGACTCCATTCCCTTGGGCACCCCTGGGGGAAGGGACAGCTCCTTTGCAAGCAGTTCACAGGCTTCTGGGATAAGATCACCATCCCATTTCCTGATACAAGCAGTACACAGTTTATTTTTATACCAGTACTTATTCGTACACGTGCATTATATAATAATGAGAGACTGGCTGTTGTTGTATGTTGATTAGGTTCAGTAAACATACTACCTAGAACATGATTTAACAGGTGGATAAGTATTCCTATTGCATGGCCAAGATTTTCCCCCATGTTGCAATGCACAACAACATAACGATATCGATCATTTTCAGACTTCTGTAGTTATATCTGCACTTGTTAAGTTAATGCAATATTTGTTATTTAGGTATCACAGGAAATGTTAATTGTCCAAACATGATGAGGACTTTTTTGTTTTAGGATTCTTAGGGAGCATAACATTGTTTTAATTATTGAAAACAATAAAACAAACATGTCATTATACTGCAATATGTTTCAAAGTTTTGGAAATACTTTGATACATGTACGCACGCACCCACACACATAGTATTATTATACTGTTTGATATCTTACTTTCCCACCAGGTTCCCTGCAGTGCTGGCTATCATAACAGTATGGGCATCCATTCCGCCATAACTCAATGACATTTCTTTGATGACGTCACCTTCGTCCTCTAGTAACACTCTCATGCCTGCGTTGACAATGGCTATGTCATCTTGTCTGCGATGCGCCTGCTTGTAGCCTTCAAAGTACTCATTCTACAAATGTGTCACAAATATGCCATTCACTAACATAATGTAAGCAAGACCGTCCGCAAGAGATTTAGGGAAATTAGAGAAATAACCTTGATAAAATGCCAGTTCTTGACTGGTTATGTAGTTTTGTTTGGTTGACAATAAAGGCACATTCATCAATAAATAATACACATTTGCATTATCATAAAGGCTGAATTGTCAACGGAATAAACGATTTTATTTCTTAATAACACAAGAGAAAAAGCTAAAATATAATAAACATTCTTACCTGTCTTGTGAATGGAATGAGGATGTTGAGGAGAACTTCGTCTGGTTTCAGCAACGTTTTACGGTAGCCGCGGAAGAACTCTTCATCCATGACAACGGTCCGCTGCCCTCTGTCTGTAAAATACCAAACTAATACAGGCCTATATGTTCTGCCCACAATCCCCAGGTTTTAGGTTAAATTACAGTTGCCATTGGATTTTTCTAATTACACTATTATGGTGACACACATTAGTATCAGGTCATCAATTGTGATGCATTCTAGCAATGGAGATAAATCCATCTGTATTTATAATAGTTTAGTTTATCAAAGATGGAACATAATGTAACTGCCAACAAAGTTAAATAATGTGAATTATATTCGGTTTTGGACAATCTACACTTACAACAGTTCCAAACCCTGAGCGCATTGTTTGTATATGGTACAAGCCGTCATAAAGTTAAGTGTGAAGAGATAAAGGTAACTTCTCAATGTGACAGAGTGAAACGTGTTCATTATTAAATACAGATATGGGAGTAAATTGGCAGCTTAAGAAAAATGTTGCTGCATTTTCAAGAAATTCAATTACTCATATAACATTAATAAATCAGACACTTAGTGCGTTGTGTATCTAGATAAAAAATTGCTCAAATGCTCAAAATTGAGTAAAATAAGTTTAAAAAAAGTTAAATATGTTAAAATATGTTAAATAAATAAATAGGTCTATATATAATCTGCTAAGTAGGGAATGCAACGTGCATGTTGTCTGACAGACATTGCCATTTTTCCTATTGGTGGCTCTTGGTGTAGCTTCAAAAAAACTTCATATAATTGCTGTTGTCAACAATAATGCTACAAAGGCTGCATGAAAATCTTGAAAGCGGCGACAGAGCTGGCTGATGGCCAGGCTGTGGAGATGATATACCTTTGTTGGCAACGGTAAACTGACATCTCGCGGACAGAAACAAAGGATTCAGATCCGAAATGGGACTGGCCGTCATGATACTGCCTCCAATCGACTGAAAGAAATAAAAACAACCTCAAACAAAACTAACTAATATTGGCTTTGTTACCAACATTTTATATGGCAGTCAAGTGGTTGCTCACATTGCCTGAATCGTGATATAATCAATGTTGGTTCATGCTATACACACAAGGTGAACCATAATCGTTTTAACGCACTATTTAAGTAAACATTGAAGAAAAATACTTCAATTTTTACAATGTTCATATGTAAATTTAGCACGACAATAACATCTGCAAAATAGATCAGCCTGTATGTTAAGACCCTGTCTTGACTGATTGAGCCCATCACAAGTCAGGTTCATAGACATTCAAATCTGTAGTGTATGAATAGTGCAAAATCAGTCTTAGTCATATGTCATTCTACTTACGAAACTGGGGGAGGGGCGACACACGTGTCGTTCTATTTACATAAGGTTTAATATTAGCCGGCTGCTAATAATTCAGTCTTTACATTGACACTTGTTCCGATGTATGCCTGCATACGTGTTCCTTTACCGTAATATATGCCACGGACACAGGAGGTCTAAAACCCCCCTCCATGGCCTAGGGGGGTCTTGATACCCCTAAGACCCACCCTGGATCTTCTGCTGAATTTTATAAAAATCATTGAAAGAACTGACCAAGCAAAAATGTAAATAGCCTTATGTCAGAGTATATGCATATGCGAAACCATATTTGCAGTTTTTCCTCTGATTTTTGACCGGACTACAGAAATTTGTCAGATGATTTCACAAAAACTAAATATAAAATTTGAACAAATGAGCTGTTGTATTCAATACTAAATAAATAAAATAAACTCACGAAATGAGTCTAAACGAGGTGAGCAAAAAATTTTATTGAGAAGGGATTCATAACATGATCCACAGTGTTTTTTCTTCATACTTACACCAACATTCCTGACTTGTTTCCCGGCGAACCACCTCAACATCTCAATGATGGCTGCATACACACGAGTCTTGTACTCTACAAACAACATTATTAAGATACATCTTGCAAAGAGGATCACACAAACTTCAACAGCAGTAAAAACACCAAAATATTTGTAACAACTTTTTGAGAATATCACTGTGGCGTGGTCAGACAAACACACACTTGACCGCTTGGCTGCAGATATACTAGAACAGAAATCAGGAATAAAGAAGCAACTGAAGGCTCTTCTTCTTAAACGTACATTTTCACCGAAACCTGCCATTTTTACCTCAATGATACAAACATTATAGTATTCAAAGTTGTAATTTGTATTTTAACTATTATTTAAATGTTTACTTCAACGACACACATTTTAGTAGTCACGATTTTAAGTTGTATTTTAACTAGTATCTTAACTTTTACCTTAATGACACAAATGTTTTAGCAGTCACAATTTTAACTTATTCTAACTAGTATTTTAACGTATTTTTTATTTATTGGCAATTATTGTTTTAATGCTTAAACATTTTGCATTAAGTGAAACTCATGTATTGCAACTCGTCTTTGAAAGGCCAAAGCATCAGATTGATGGCAGAATCAGATGCTGAATTATTATCATTAGGAGGAAGAATAGTAGTGGTCATCACAAACTGGTCATTCTTTTAATACCTGGTTCGCTGCTGACCAGTTCCTGCAGGACCTCCTTCAGCGTGGTCAGTGTATTGGATGCTCCAAGCCAGACTCCAGCTGTTGTCCGCTCCACAAAGAGCAGCTCCGGGATTTTACTCACAGCAATAACCACAGGGCAATGCCGAGACTTGGACTTCCAACCAACTCCTGAGAGAAAGCAATTCCTCTATTATTATATAACTATGATACACCAAAAAATAATGTATATTATTAAACTTGAGTTTGTCAATGTTAACTTTTCAAATCATAAAAAGTTTACTAATAGAAGCGATTTATTTATTAATATTAAATAATACTACCAGCTAGAAATACAACTAAATTTGTTATCTTCTCATTTAATGTTGAACTGTTTAATTCAAAACTGTATGCTCTCTTGCAGAAATAATGTTAACTTTTAAATCGCATATCCAACAACGGCAAAAACTAATGGCACAGATGCAAGATTCCAAAATGCAAAAATGTATAACTTAAATGACATTGATTGATAATCATGTAGTGACAACAAGGGTATTTGCATACCCGCTTTCGTGTTGCCAATAACCAACTCTGCTTCAGGGTAAGTTGATTTCAATGTCAGGAGGTCATCGAGCGAAGTCGGACGGTACCATGTGACGCGGTCTGACGAGAAGATCAGTCGCGTCTTGTCAAGTCCGTCATTCAGCTGGGCAGGAAAATTAACAAACAATTCAGGCACTTTTGTCAGTTTATCAGAAACCATGAATAGTGTAGTCATCCAGATAAACCACATACCTGCAACTCACTTGGGAAGATGGGTTCCTGGGATGGATCATAGGGAAGAAATGTTGAACCTTCTTCCATTGGTGGCTCCTGGATATCACAGAAAACATCAGTGTGTGGCTAGTTATACTTACAGGCATATGTAAATTACAAATATATTTTATAGTTAGATATGGGCGGGGGTAGGAAGAAGGAAAGGTGGGATGACGAAGGGAGACAGGTCGGGAGAGATGAGATAGGGAGGAATGGAGAAAGGGTGGGTGGGATGGGAGAGAGGGGAGAAATGGAGGGAGGAAAGGATGTGGGGATGGGTCAAGGTAGGGAGTGAGTGAGCAAAGAAGGATGAAAGGAAATAGGGGCGGAAGGGAGACGGAGATGGAGGGTTGATGAGGAATGGAGGGAAAAGAGAGGGAGGGATGATAGAAATTGACCATGTGAGGGAGGTAGGGACGGAATTATTGAGTAAGGGACAGAGGAAGAGGGGAGGGGAGGAAGAGAGGGAGTGAAGTAGGGTAAGGAAGGATAGATGGATGGATTGAGGAGAATAGACAAACAGATGAGAGAGTGAGAGAGAAAGAGAGAGAGAGAGAGAGAGAGAGAGAGAGATAGAGTGTGTGAGCGAGCCAGTGAGGGAGTGAGTGTGTGAGAATGAAAGAGTGAGAGGAAAAAGTTTCTATCACAAAAAGTAATGTTAGGCAACTGAAATACGTAGAACCTTCTAGCAGTCGACACGACAGTGGCTTCATCTTGAAAAGAGCAGAAACCCTGTACACTTCAATACTGCAGCTAAAATATCAACGAGTACAACATATTGAGGCCATGATTAATCTATACCTCCGAGATTGTACTTTCTTGTGCCTTCTTGTTTTGACAGCACTCTTCTCCCATGGGGCATAGGAACTCCTGCAATTAATTCAGCAATGTCTTTCAAGCAGCAGTAGCAATTAAACATACACAAATACAAACTTAAAATACAATCTAATTGTTTCAAACAAAAGTTATTGGCTGTAAATTACAATTGAAAAAAACAGATCCAGCATTGGCAGCTTAGACGTATGTATTGTATCTAGTCAAAACAATTCTATTCTGGGCATAGTTTGACACATTTATAGGACAGCAACAAAATGTCATTTGATTACAACGTATATTAATAAGAATCTTCTATTGCTACAACTATGTTTACTCAAACAATTTTCAACAAACCTTAACAAAATCCACTTTTGTGAAGTAATGAGCGATATATGTTTAGGTAATTGTTAGGTTTGGTTCTGTTTCAAATAACGTTCTGATAATAATCGTGATATAAATACAAGTGTTATTTCCAATCCAAATATTTTAGTTAATTTCCATTTTATTTCTAGGCTTACACATGTCATCATAAAGCCAAATATTGCTTAATACTTCATAAACTAATGTGCAGTTAATTTAGCAATACAGTCATGTATACTTCTATTTTTAATTTGTCATCACAAATGGGAAAGAGTTAATAGTAATGTATGTAGATAGCACTACTCCCATATATATTTTATTTATTGGACTTAATGTCACAACTTTATACCTAAGTTACTAAAGCCATTTAAGTACTGTCCACATCATGTACTACACATGTGTTAATTATATATTATTTAATATTAAAGCATTTGCACAGCAATTAAATTAACAATTACATACATACCTGCATTTTAGTCAAATTCAACTTCGAATCACTCCCCTTTGTGAAACTTCGGAATGCATCCAGGATGGGTCTGTAGCCAGTACAACGACACAGATTACCTACAAACAAAATACAGTAATTGTTGGTGTAGTATATATATATATATATATATATATATATATATATACATATATATATATATATATATATATATATATATATATATATATATATATATATATATATATATAAAGTATCAGTTAAATACTGAGTAATCACTGCTTTAAAATCATGTAATAAAAATAAATAAATAATTAAAATACAATAAAAGATAAACCATGTAAGTGATATATATAATAGTTACTGATAAAAAGTTATATAAATAATCTTCAAACGCTATATATATATACAAACGCTATATATATATATATATATATATATATATATATATATATATATATATATATATATATATATATATATATATATATATATATATGTATATATATATATATATATATATATCAATCATCAGACAAATGCCACTGGAATTGTTTTTATACAAATATAGGCATTCACATTGAAGATGAAGTGTCAATCATACAAATATAGTATATAATGTTCACAATTTTGTAAATATTGCTACTTCCGTTGCAGTTGTTTCTACTGCTACTAATAACAACCACAGCCACCTCCCCCCTCCAACACCACTGATGCGAATATATTTTTGACAGTTTCATTTCCTTTTTTATCACGACCATGACCGCATTGGTAAGGTAAAACTTGACCAGTGTTGTATCTAACTATAAATATTAACATATATGAAAAGGGGACCAGTTCAAACCCTGTCCTTTCTAAACAGCCCGTACACGTCAAGTAATGTGCCAAGAGTTTGACCTATCAGAAGAAGACAACTTATGAATCTATTACGTATGGCTTAATGTTATTCAAAATGGCACACATTTTCTGAGATGTTGTTATGTGCTTGAGACAGATGCTTACACAATGTATATACCCACCCTCCAACGCATTTTCTACATCAGCCATAGAAGGGCAGGGGTTGTTCCGTAGCAGGGTGTACATTGACATCACCATCCCCGGGGTACAGAAGCCACACTGACTGCCATGTGACTTGGCAAGTCTCTCCTATGGACAGGAAAAACATGTATTAGAATGGTTAAATTGTAGGAAGAGATTGTTTGCTACACTAAGGTTCTTAAATTAGTCTTCTTCTTCTTCCCTCTCAGTCCCTTGAGGGGTAGGGGCCATATCACTTAGTCTGTTCCGCCCTTTCGACGAGTCATCTCCATCCATCATGATCTTCTGTCATTCTCTTCCACTCTCGGCTGTTCACCTCTGCCTTTATGAGATCTCGCTTAAGTAACACTGTCCTTCCATCTTAACTTTGTCTTTCTGTTCTCTTTCTACTACACTTTTCTTCAAGTGAAACAAAAATGGCATATTGCATTGGACATCACTGATGTTCTTCCTATAGGTAGTAAGGCCTATGTATATTTTAGGGAACGTTTCCCTTTAAATCAATATTAAAAATAAACTATAACTAAACTATTGCATAGGCAGTAACAACTTTTACAAATCAAAGTAAAATAGTATCATATATTGAATATTATATTTGTCAAAACCAAATGTCTCTGAATGTGATAACCTTGACTTACTTGGACAGGATGTAGCCTCGTTTTGGTGTCGCCAATGGCCTCGGTTGTAGTGACAGCGAGGCCATGCATGGAACACAGCGGGGCGAGACACGCGTTGACAGCGAGGTGACTGGTGGCTAAGGAACTTCCTATACAGAACACGCGCACGCACGCATGCATGCACGCACCCACGCACGCACGCAAGCAAGCACGTACACACGCACACACATCCTTAGAAAAAATAGATCTGGCCAAATTGTAATGCAATAAATTTGTATTTAGTAATCGCTCAAAAGTTGAAGTTCCTTCCCATAGCCGCAAATATAATAAGATGCCCTATTATGTTTAATATAGTACACCTGATGAGAACAAAGGTTGGTTAGCGTATATTAAAGTAGAGCATGGTCGTTAAACTCAGCACTTTTGCAGTTGATGACCACTTGTGGATAGGCAACAATGTCCACAGTCACTTGTATAAGTCAACATCCATGGAGAGTCATTTTTAGAAAGTTTGACATAACACAAGCTACTTAAGCGTCAACACTTTGCATGACGTGAATCATAGTAGCAGGGAAATTACATGCGTAAGTGCGTGTGCGTGCATGCGCCTGTGTGCATGTGCGTTCATGCTTGTGTGTTAGGAAAACCCTTAGATACCCCGACATGCTTGATAGATATGAAGTATATTGAACAATCCAAAGTCTACAAAAGAATGTCATAAATTTGTAACAATTATTTTTAAATGACACAAGCGCCTACACACTAGTGACACATACGACAGCACTAGTGACTCTAGTGACACCGACAAAGGATACTGAATGTGCTGCTTGACGCGGTCGTACTTGGACACCATGACGGTGCACGCCCCGCAGCCTCCCTTTCCACATCCCAGCTTCGCTCCTGTCAGTCGCACTAGGGCAAAGGGTTAAGGATGACCACCTACTCAAACAAGTTCTCAACAAATTCAAAAGCACTATCCGAAATAACCACGAAAATATGTCCATGGTCATAGTCAAGTAGTTATGTTAGCAGTCTTCAAGTTTTTAATACCATCACTCTTCTTAATATCATTATAAAGATGATTAATACATATTTTATTGTATTTAACCCTTCTGTGCTAGCCCCGTGGAGCTACTGATGCTGTATAACAAGACTGCCATCGACAGTAACAAGTTCCAGATGCCAGTTGTGGAATCTGTATTGGAATCAGTTGTGGAATCAGTAGTAGAATCAGTTGTGGAATCAGTAGTGGAATCAGTTGTGAAATCAATAGTGTGGAATGAGTAGTGAAATCAGTCGTGGAATCAGTCAATGAATAAGTATTGGAATCAGTCGTGGGCTCAGTAGTGGAATCAGTTTTGGAATCAGTAGTGTAATCAGTTCTAGAATCAATTCTGGAATCAGCTAAGTAGCTCTTTTTATATTTGTTCCAGCTTAATTTATGTTCGGCTGACGATATGGCATCCAAGTTGTATACACTCATCTAAATGATGCCCAATTATTGCTCTTTGCTCTCTCTCTCTCTCTCTCTCTCTCTCCCCTCCCTCTCTCTCTCTCTCTCTCTCTCTCTCTCTTTCTTTATGTAATATTTCTCCAAACTGACCCGATATTACATTGTTCTGCTCAGTAAAGTATACATATCTGATAGCGGCAAGAGGCATACCCAGATGGAACATTACGTACTTTGAATAACCAATACGTGTCAAACAGTAAAATCACTTAAAACAGTCTTCAAAGCACAACTAAATATTTAAGTGCATCTTAAGACTTTCCACAAACACCAATCTGGCAAAACAAACATATGCATCATTATGACATAGCCACCTGCTCGAAATGTGGGATTTGAAACCAGTATAATAACAAAGCAATTCTGACAAACATATGTTAGAAGTCTGTAAATGTTACTTTGTAGTTAGTTACATGCATTTATGATGATAAATAAATAAAAGAAGTTTGAGAGGATACGGTTGTCGCGCAGATATTGTAGCAAAGTCACCTCCGGGTCAGGATTCTTCTCCACCACCTCAGATACAAAGACTCGGTAACACAAAGTATAGAGCAATCAATCGGTAGTTAAGAGAATAAAATGCAACTGTGATACAAACAATAGAAATTAGTTTACTACAAAACG
The DNA here is from genome assembly GCA_963662155.1 of Lamellibrachia columna. Taxonomy (NCBI): domain Eukaryota; kingdom Metazoa; phylum Annelida; class Polychaeta; order Sabellida; family Siboglinidae; genus Lamellibrachia; species Lamellibrachia columna. Next base: position 33,897,070 of record OY759262.1, read on the forward strand.
TGAAAAACATGCTCATATTTGCTATATGTATACTGAATCAGCAACACTGTTTTATTATTAAACAGTTATTAATAACAGCACTACTGTTTGCGTTTCATATAAATAACAATGTCTTTCTTAAAAAAAAAACAGTATCTGTCTCTCTGTCTGTCTACATGTTTCTGCTAGTTATTCACATTTATTAATCATAAAAATATAATAGTTTTTTCTTCAATGAATGCTTAATTATTATAAAGATGATGATAAATGTCATGAGCTCTCCTAAAGTATTATAATTTACATCGATGCGGGGCAAGTTGCAAGTTTTATCATTGCGGGAAAATGTAACATACTAGTATAATTACGTAATGGCTTTGAATTATTTTAATACATGTCTAGCATGTATGATAACTTATAAGACTTAATTGATCCTGGCTAAAAACATATAACACAAGTAATCTACCCACCTTCCTTATTTATAAATATATCTGAGTTATATTACACCCTGCTTAGGCCCATTTCTAATACACCAAATGGACGGATTGTTTGCAAGTGCCGGGTTTCGCGATGACAATTTTCGGGCGTAAAAACAATTACACATTTTGTTTCTTGGTGGGTTTTAGGCTTTACGAATTTTATTTCCATATATACCACATTAAATTATATCATACCATCGCATAGGCCTATAAATAAACTTGAGCAAGCAAAAACTCCAATAATCAAATCAAATCAAATTGAAAGCGGGGGTTCAGGAGGATGTTTGAAATATTACAACAAACGGGAGATCTGCCGTCATATTGGGAGACTTGGAAGGTCTGCTATAGGTTGACGGCGATACATCGGGAAGGATAACTCACTGCTCGAGCCTGAGCAAACATCTCAATTACGGCCAGGCCATCGTCACAGTAGCCGCAGGGTCACCGAGGACGGCCTAAGCTGACCAATACGATATGTGCAGCAAAAACTCGAACTATTACTGTTTTATACTGTATTAGATATATTACCTTCTAACCATTACTGTGCTATATTATATAGATTACCTTCTTGCCATTCACAAAGAACACGAGTTCGTCTTCGGCGAACGTAGACATTCTATTGTTGTCCGATGGCAGCTTTTATTCTTTAGTAACCTAATTACGTGCACTGACGCACCGCTACCGGACACAGCGGATGCAAACCCCTCGACGACCCAACTGGAAGTGGACAAAGTACACTGTCGTATGTGCGTATGGCTGTAATTGGACCGTCAACTACTATGGCAGGCCAATAGGGCCATACACGCGTTTTAGTCACGCGTTGAATTTATGATCCAAGACGTTGAAAAAATGCACAAACAAACAAATGAACTATAAGTAGGGCAAATGGATACACTGGCTGTTATTTGTAAATTATAGAAATGTCAAAATACAGTGCATGACCCCGGGCGGATTCAGGCCCTGAAAAAGGGGGGTTCCCAGTTACTATCTCACACCGGCATCTTGGGGAGGTACCCTGTGGCTGTGTTGCACACTGTGGCAGTGGTGTAGCCCGTATGAACATTGTTTTTGGGACTTTCCTGGTAATTTCATTGACAATGATGTGGAATACAATCTTGTTTCACTGTACATTTATATAACGCCTACTGGAAACTTGCCAGTGTCGATTTTAGTAACACAGTTGCTCACCCCTGTACTGATAGCAGATAGACTGCCTGAATTCCAGCACAGGATGCAAACATGTCAGTTACTAGGAAATAAGGCAGCTCACGTGTACCTTGGCAACATGCCGAAGGCCACAGAGAAAGCATCATCTTGTCGGAAATGAAAGCGAGTGTCCTCGCCGACCCAGTCCCATTATCAACCTCCGATCACTGGGCAGATCAAGGGGAGAAGGATAGTAAAATAAATTATAGGTGTCAAGATGTAGGAAAAGAAACATGCAGAAATTACGTCTCTAATGAATTTCCTGTGTAACGGAAAAAAGAAAGTAATACTACTAAAATATGATGGTAGTACATCTAAGTTTGCTTTATAATGTAATGTTAATGTAACATTTATACAGAGAACACTGAAATGTGAGTGAAATATTGTATTTTTATATTATTTAGTTCTGAAATATACTTCTGGATACTGGTATCTTACTTTAATGGATTAACAATGCCTACTGGATTTTTTTCCAGAAAAAAATGCTTGTTTTGCAATTGTTCTGTTTCAGCTTTTATTTTACTCATAATTTAATTAAAAAAATTGCTCCCTACCTACTGGGTAAATGTTCTCCCACCCTCTAGAGAGGAAACATTTGTTTGGGGAGGGTGTGGTCTAATTTAGAATACAACGACTTCCTGAAACCATGGCTGTGCCGCAGTACTTTGTACTTATGTACTTCTTAAAAAGTGTACTTGAGTATTTTTGTACTTAGGTACACTTTTTTGAGTACTTGTACTGGTACCTAAGTACATTTGCAAAATAAATTCAAAAGTACTTGTATTAAGTACATCCCAAAATACTTCAATTTTGAAATACGAAGTATTTTCGAATTGTGATCACGTAATAACGAGACAATGAGTTAGTCAAATCACCCACCTATCTATCCCACTGGGCGTCTGTACAAATCCAATGACAATACAATAGGGGCATTTACACCTTGGTCCTGGACAACATGCATCATTGCATTTCTATAGGGGCACACCTGGTAACTTATCTAGATGTAAGTAGCACCAGGCCTGATTAACATCAGTGCAGGTGCACAAGTGAACAATCCTGTTGAGCACATTTTGAAGACAACTTTGAACCTTAACAGAAAATACGTGCTCAAGTTCAGTAAGCAGTTCAGTTGAGCAAGTCCAACCAGCTCAAGTGGTCAGGCGTGGCGCAGTTGGCCTCCCGCTGTCTGACTGTCCCAGCGTCATCGACTCCTGCGTCTTTTTTTAGCATTGCTGGGAAAGTTTTCAGACCTCTGTCTGACAAGAGCTTTGAGGAGCTGATGTTCATCAGATACAACAACTGAATGAAATGATTTGACAATAAGTCATGTAGTATGAAGTTATGGACTATGAAATGGTATGTGTATTACTATAATAAGTGCAATATTTTGTTTTATCAGTTGTCAATGTATGTGCTTATGAAATGAAATAAATATGTAACATCATCAGGGATATATTATTTCGTTTCTTCAAATATGTATATTTGATAACTTATTCCATTTAAAAAAAATTCCTATCACAATACCCAGAGTACTTCCCTCACAAACAATAATATCCACGCATAGATTTACAACCCAGTCCCTACTCCCTAAAACAAACGGGTTAAGTCCGCAAAAAACTCAGGTACTTGTATTTAAGTACATTTGAAATGTACTTGTACTGGACTTAAGTACCTTTCCTTAAACCATGGTGTATTGGTATTTAAATACTTTGTCAGTAAAAGGTACTTGTACTGGTACATTTCAAAGTACTGCTGCCCAGCCCTGGTTGTAACACAGTCGTAGAAAATTTACTTAACAGATAGCACCAATGTAAATGTAAAATAAAAGTTTGTCAGATCTTCATTATATAGATCTGATTACAAGTACTAGTAAATAAATCATCCTCATTTCTTTTGTATTCCAGGAATACTTGTTTTGCTGTGGCAGAACCCCGTCCTTCAACATTAGCCAACGATGACATATCTGCGTCCACTACTAGTGAAAAGACACCTGCATCTACTGCTGGTGAAAAGACACCTGTATCTACTGCTGTTGAAAAGACACCTGATTCCACAGCTGATAAAAATACACTGCTGTTGAAAAGACACATACCTCCACAGTTGATAAAAATACACCTGCATCTACTGCTGGTGAAAAGACACATGCCTCCACAGTTGACAAAAATACACCTGCATCTACTGCTGGTGAAAAGACACTTGCACCCACTACTGCTGAAAAGTACACAATCAAATATGCAAAATATGGCAAATATGCACAACAATTCAAGGATGTTTCTCAGTGGTGTACAACTTCATCCAGTGGTATTGGTTTGGCATTTTGTATAATGTGTGACAAAGAAATAAACTTAAATACTGGTGGGCTGAAAGAACTAAAGCGCCACGGAGAAACAAAAGCACATTAAACCAAGACTAGAGACAAACACAATCAAGGAACTGTACCTCAGCATTTCAAACTTCCACCGTTGGATGATACGGCAACAAATGCTGAAATTCTCTGGTCAGCCTTTATTTTGCATAGCACCAATTGAGTTTTCGGACTAGTGAACATACTTCAAAATTGTTCCAAATTATGTTTCCAGATTCTGCGATAGCCAACCAATTTCAGTGTGGTCGTACACAAGCTAAGGCGGTGATATGTAATGTAATGGTCCCAGAACTGAAATCCGACAGTTAGTTAATGCAATGAAGAGTGGTCCATTTTCATTACTGACAGATGTCACAATGGAGGTAACAAATATAGAACAATGTAGCATCATTATCATTTATTTTGATACATTGGCGGGTTGTGTCAAAGGTCATTTCTATAAGATGCCTATTTTGACCAGTACCACCGCTAAATCCATATTTAACTCGATAACATCTGCTTTTATATCACTTGGAACTGATGGTGCTGGGACTATGATAAGCTTTATTCCCGGATTATATAAACGATTGAAAGACTTGCAGCCTAACCTCTATTCAATGTGGTGCATATGTCATCAGCTACACTTTGTTGAAAAGAAAGCTGTTGACACATTTTCTGGTGACGTTCATGATCTTCCTGTAAAAATTTAATATTACTTTAAGAAATCTTACTAAAGAACAGAAAAGCTAAAGGAGTTTCAGGAGTTCTGCGAAACAGTACAACACATACTACTTAAACCATCTGATACACGGTGGCTTGCCATGCATGCCACTAGTGGGAGACTGACTGAGCAGTGGGAGCCTCTTATAGCATATTTCAACCAACTGATTACATAATGGAGAATGGGAAAAAGAAAAGAGTAGACGAGAACACTAGAGCTAAGGTTATGAAAATCAGGATTATGTTCAATAACAAAGGACTGCAGCTATCCTCAAAGAAAGATGCTATACCAAAGTTTATTTTTTTAACAGTTTTTTTTGAAACTGCTTCCCCAGTAGCATGCTTGATGAAGAACAAAAATGGACAACCTTTTTAAAGGATGTACTTATGTGCTTTGTGAAGCCTGACGTCATTAACTCATCCAGTGACCTTCAAAGCATACATGAAGATGATGATAGTATATTAGATGACAGGGACAATTTCTGTTGATGAAATGCAGAAATGTTTAATCTAATAGGACAAGTGATGGACAATGGGAAAGAGGATGTGGTGGATACATTCTACAGTGAGGTCTTAGCATTCTACAGAACTGCAGTGAAGTAAAAATGCTGCCATTCAATGATGAAGTGTTGAAGAATCTGAAGTGCTTAAACATGCTTTTACAGGGTCAGACCACACTAAGGACCATATTCAGGAAACTATCAATGTTGTCCCCTACAATTATATCACAAGAGGAGAAAATGAACTGGAACAGGAGTGTCGTGCATATGATGTTCTTGAGTTATCAGAACATGTGAAACAGTGATTTGAATTGTCAGACGGTGTTAGGGTATCAATGTTAGTGACAGTGGATGAGTTCTGGTCAACTTGAAATGTGATGCTGGAACGGTTTTATTCTCAGTATTGCCAGAACAAATGTTTTCTAGGTTGAAATTGACAACAGACAAATTCAGGTCAAAGCCATTAAATAGTGTTATATCTGTGAACTTTAAAATGAATTCCACTTGTTATGGTTTAAAACCATCATATGCCAGGATAAAAATGGCCTGCCATCCTCATCAGGAGGAATATAAGGACAATGAATCTGATTTTGAAGAGAAGTCATCTGATATTTGTTATAAATACCACTGAGTTACCATTTAACATGTTAAATGGAAATGTATTATTCTATAATGTATCTCATTAACCTTACTGAGGCCACTCCTAAATGGACTGGGCTGATCCATTCATTTTTTTGGCCCCAATAGTGACATTTTTTAAAGTTTTGTATAGAATACATACTGAAAAACTTGGTAGAATGTTTCGTATCTTGATATCCCAATATAAAGATGCTCTGTAGATTGTTATGAAACAACACTTTAATTATATGATGCCAAACATGCCTATGATGTCAAATAAGATTAACGATGCCAACGATAAAGCATAATTTATATTATATATAATGTAGACATGTATGTAAAGTATATGTGGTCAATGCAATTTAAAGAATATGATACTAAGGTTTATATCATACGTGCCTGTGTTTGTACAATTGAAACATGTCAATTTGAAGTAAATGTAGTCAGGACTTTATCAGTATGAGGATTTTGACTCCATATAACCTATTATTGACTCCAAGATCTCATTCCATGGCAGTCATGACATTCTGAAATGGCTTCAAAATTAGTATAAAATGTTGTACAATGTCGAAGATTTGTTGTGTCCACGTTGTGTAAAATATCCTATGCTGCCAAAGTGTTTACCATGTTTTTGACTTGCTCTCTCCATGTTGTGTAAATATTATCCCATGAGGTTTTATGATATTATTATTATTAGTAGTATTATGTTTGTTTAGAATAACATTATATAATTAGCTTTATATATACTTTATTGCTCATAGTTAGTTAGATAGTTAAAAGTTGAACCAACCAAATTTTCTTACTTGTTAAACTTTTGTCAGCCTATTATTCTGAAATATAACTAGTGTCTTGATTATGTAGAATGGGTATGATTTGTGTAGTAAATGAAATGTGTCATTTTATCAAAACAGAGGTATTATGTTGTTTATTTAGTAAGTAAAACGGGAACAAGTATACATGGACAGTGTAATCATCGATCTGTTTACCAGGATGGTTGTATTAAATATTTATTATAGCAAGCGACTGCTGTTTCACACTTAAACCTGAACATCTAGTTGCGCGCCATATATACATTCTATCAATGCCAGTCGCCGCGCTATTAATGTTCCATTGAAAAATTCTCAAGATTGTGTCTATTGGGCAACCGTGCTAACTCACGACCGGGAGGGTAGACAAGTTCATAGTCATAGGGATCAATGCGTATCTGCATGCGCTTGAGTCGTGGCGATATATGTGATAACAGTTTCCTGATTATTCCGAGTAGTGGCTTATGGTCGGTCTCTACCGTGATTCGTCCATAGACATACTGATGGAATCTCTTTAGTCCGAACTGGATGGCCAGAAACTCTTTCTCAATCTGCGCATAACGCTGTTGTGTATCAGTCATCGAGCGGGTTCTCCCTCTTGGAGCAGTGCCACCCCTATTCCGCGTTGTGACTCATCAACAGTCAGGCGAAATGTTTGGTAGGATCGAACAATCTCAGTTCAATGTCAGCTCTTGTCTGCCCTTTGATATCCAGCCAGACATGCTGGTGGGTTGGATCCCAGTTCCAAGCAACATCTTTCTTTGTGAGATCACGGAGCGGATCTGCCATGCTAGACAAGTTCGGACAATACTTATATATATATAGTTTTTCACCCCGATGAATCGGCGCACAACTTCCTTGCTCTTCGGTACTGGCATGTTTACTACAGCAGTGAATTTAAGTGGATCAGCCTCGACACCCTCACTTGAGATGATGTGATCCAGATACTTCAGTTCTTGTGTCTTGCTAACGCACAAGTCACAAGTTTCTTCTCGACATCTTTTTTAACTAAGCGAAATTAGTTATTATATGCAAGTAACATTTCATTAAGGAATATCGAATAACTTTCGTGAGGATCTCTCCAAGCATAAACTTCATCTCAGCATATTTGATCTATACTCTCATTAAATGTAGCAATAGTTTGCGCTTTATATATTCTAGTCTTTATTGGCGTATCTACCTTTGTGATATTAGCAGATTTAGTAACTAAAATATTGGTAAGTGATCGGAAATGTCTGTATATATTATTCCATGCAGTTGATAATTTGCACCAAGTATATCATTGCTATATATATTATCCATGACAGTGGCAGTAGTTGGTGTTATTATTTAATTAGAAGGTTTACCGAAAAGGGGTATAAATGCATGTTGAAACATTGCATCTATGTAATCTTTGGTTTCCGTATGACTACCACAATTAATATATACAGTGTGTATATATATATATATATATATATATATATATATATATATATATATATATATATATATATATATATATATATATATATATATATATATATATATATATATATATATATATATATCATTGACTTGGATGACGTATAACAAACAACATATTGACATTTGCAGATGACACAAAATGGTGGTAATAAACAACATTTACAAATCTAGACAAACTAGTTAAATTGTCTAAAAAATGGCAGATGTTATTCAATGTTGGGAAGTGTGAATGCCTACATACAGGACACGGGCATTTGGATATAATCTATATTATGGGAGTTACTGTTCTGGGTACTACTGTAAAAGAAAAGGACTTAAAATAAGTGATGATATGAAAGTTTCAGAACAATGTGGTATTGCAGCTTCAAAGGGTAACATATTCTTGGGTTGATTAGGAGAAACATACTATACAAGGAACAGCTCATTTTACCTCTGTATCAAACAATAGTTATTCGTCATGTTGTATACAAGGATATAGATACGCTTGATTATTCCAGAACTAAGAGACCTTGGTTATGAAGAACGCCTGAAAGAATATTGTTTAACAAATCAAGAGACAAGGAGGTTAAGCGGAGGTCAGATTTGAAGTTTTTAAGTAATAAAGTCACACATTCTTTGTATTATAAGCTAATATATATATATATATATATATATATATATATATATATATATATATATATATATATATATATATATATATATATATATATATATATATATATGTATATGTATATATATATGTATATATATATATATATATATATATATATATATATATATATATATATATATATATATTAAGAACACAAAGGTCCTAATACTGATCCCTGTGCAAATGTGTACATGTGGGCTATAATGAGAGATGAAATAACTTCAACAACAGGCAAAACACAAGGCTACTGTCTAGCTAAGTTTCCCTTGTCCACTTGCGCAACACTTGATTAGCCCTTGCTGTTGTTGTGGATGTGAGTAAAGGGAAGGCTTATGATCTTGTGTTAGGCCACACAAAAATATGTTTGGTTTCATCAGAAATCCGGGTGATTTGTTCTGCCGTCCGGAAGAACAGGATAATTGGTAGATTTCTCCTTTCCATCAGACACAGTTTTGAGCTTGGGCTTCCAGCTCTTTCCATTTGTATTTTGCTTTTGACATCTCTGCTTCTACTTCTCTGTTCTAATTGGCCTTTTTCCTTTTTATATTTTAGTCTCATGAAAAATCTTCTGAGAAAGTCTGTGAAAACTTCACTTGTCTACAATACTGTAGTATATAAATTACACTAAAACCGTTGCACAATCTAACGAAATTGACGCTCTCCAGTTTGATAGATCAAACTAGTAGTTTCAATTAGTTTGATGGGTGCTTGTCATAATTAGATCAACAAGTATACCACAAACAATGTACATACAAGAAAAGATGATATGTTGTAGAAAGGTCACAATGGCTCCTGACTAGATGTTTGATGTAGCTAGCATTTGATCCACCCAGGTCATACATAAATTCATGCAAATTAAACTAATATATAAACGTTTTACATAGATTGCATGACTATGCGTATCAGCGATGTGTGCATGTGAGTTTAAGTAGGTACATGTAGCAGTTTGACACACAAACGTGTATATTGTGATATAACTGATGTTAGTTTTTTGCTCGTCATCATACAACTAAGACAACTAACAACTAAGGTTGGGATTGAAACCTACATATCACTGGGGAACTCATAAGATAATGTATATATTATAATAATTGCTATACCTCTGTTTTTATATTATATTATAATCATAATATGTATAAGTCGTATTTGTTCATTGGTGGCTTGTAGAATCATGTACGTTTAAGTAAGAAACTTTGGTGCTCTTATTTAGTGTTTAACACTTGTGGGAGGAATGATTCATGTGTGCCAGGGCTTAGTTGTTAACTTTCTTTATATGATAATGTAAGTTTTCCTTATAATTGTTTTAAGGATTATAACATTTACAGTGTTTCCCGAAACAAAATGTCAAAACTAGCCATAAGCAACATGAGGTAATCACGGGTTTGTAATAGTTCAAAGCCTTGAAAGGAATCAGAGTAACACTGTTACTGGTTAACCTATTTTAAAATGTTTTTATAATGATTGATATATTATATACAGTCAGAATTTGTTTGATCTTATATTTGTTATTGTTGATAAATAACTTAAGAAACTGGATTAGAATTCTAAAAAAAAAAATTTCATTGGAAAACTGCAAAGTCTACACGTTGACGTGTAAGTTTTGGAAGGGGTTTTTCTGTAGCTCCAGAACAAAATGCATTGGCTGTGCGAGATGATTGCTTATAGTGCTTATTTTAAGATTGCTGTCCTCTGTACAGTTTAGATAGCTTCCTCGCAGTGAACAGTGCAAAATATTGTAATGAAAGTTATCTATTCTACATTATGGTATTTGAGTCAGCTTGTAGGCATTCAGTACTGTTTAAATAAAAACATTGTCACAAAAGTACGACTTTGACAAATGTAATTTTTATCTACATTTACTGCTATATATTATTTGTCACATGGTACCAAATACTGTGACATCACAGTGTTGGTCACATGGTACCGACCCCTGTGACATCACAGTGTTGGTCACATGGTAGTACCGGTAACAGCGATGTCAGTGTTGGTCACATGGTAGCAAACCATGTGACATCACAGTGTTGGTCACAAGGTAGCAACCCCTGTGACATCACAGGCATTAACAAAAAGACATATATATTATTTTGTTATTAAAATTTTATTTCAGGTTAATTAATATTTTCAATTATTTCTTTAGTTATATAATTATATTAGTCGCAAATTGAGACCTTGCATGGAATTATGAATGAAACCGTATGTTGGCATGCAGTTTTAACTTTTTTTAACAACTGGACATTTCATATGACACATATAGTCTTGGTGTAGTCATTGTAATGTAATCCTTGAAACCTCTACCTTGCCCTCCCAAAACACCATGACTGGCATCGCAGCTTCATCTCAGTTATTGTACGTCTCCATTCACTCTTCTTCAGCTTAAACTTAACCTTAACTTTAAGCTCATATATTTAATGCATTCATATCTACCGGTATATTTAAAGTAAGCAATATCTGGAATTTATATAATGTGATGTTGTGGTGCATCAATAGTTCCAAAATTTACCATATCAGGAAATTAAATTTTTCATTTAGTTTCACAATGATACATCATCATAATACTATGTATTGTTACAGTTTCCTTTGCCAGGTTCCTGTCTTGCTGCTTTAAGGGTCTACAACCCACGGGGTGTAGGTGCCTTTCTCAGCTTCCGGGAACTGCAAACAAACACATTACTTAAATACAAAATGTTACTACTGAACTACATTTCATCATGTACTGATATCTTCGAAACATTAATCAATGACATTTGATATAATTCACTAAGATCATAATTATGATGTTATTACCTGGTTCATAATAATAGCAGAGTGAATATGTTTGAAAACAAGAACTTTGCCTTGGACGGCAATCTTGTTAACTCGTGTTAAATATTAATAAAGATACTTATATTACTATTAGTCGTCGGAAATCCGAACTCAGACGGGCATCAGAACAGAAATGGGTAGTCAATCTCAAAATCGATATGCACTGGTAAAGTTGTCAATAGATGGATGAGAACTCTACGGAACTAAGGAGGGTAAATGTGGTGAAAAAAGGTCCAAAATGAACATTTAACAATGAAACATTCACAAACATATCCACTCTACGACACATATATCCCTTATTGCACCCACCCTGTCGCCCTACCTGTTTGGTGAACTGGTCGACACACGCCATGCGGATTTTCTCGGCCGTGGCCGGACTGTTCAGATGGAAGGAGTCATTGAGTCCAACGTCAGCGCGGGCTGCCGCGATCGCATGTCTGATGGCGAAGAATACGGAGGCCGCGAGGAAGAGGGGAGGCTCACCAATAGCCTGGAACAGTATCAATTAGAATGTAGTGCATTGAAACATATTAACACAAGGGAAGATTTAATGTTCAAAATAGGGGTATTTCTTACATTAATTTAAGGCTTTTTGTATGGGGAAAAGCTTTTTCAAACAACGAAGAATATGGGCTAAATATGTGAGGCAGAACCAACTTATGTAGGACAGAGACATGGAGAGCGGATATTGCAATAGCCATGATTACTTACATGAATAACATGTATAAAACATACTGAAGTTATGCTGCAGTCGTGTGTGTGTGTGTGTGTGTGTGTGTGTGTGTGTGTGCGTGTGTGTGTGTGTGTGTGTGTGTGTGTGTTTGTGTGTGTGTGTGTGTGTGTGTGTGTGTGTGTGTGTGTGTGTGTGCGTGTGTGTGTGTGTGAGCGCCGCGCGCGAGCACTCGTGCGCGTGTGCTTTTGAATGCCTGTGACAAGGGCATACTGAGAAATGGAACTTTTGAATTCTGTTATAAAAAAAAACTAAACGTTTGATTTGAAATCCAAGTAACAAGGAATTCCATTTGTTGTCCCAACTTTGTGTTATTCCTTGTAGCAAATAACGACATTTATCTGATGTAATTAGAGTAATCTTAAAGTGTCATATTATTAACTCATTAATTAATAAGGAAATACATAAATATATATATATATATATATTTCTAACTTACAAATGACTGATCTCTCCACATAGGTCTCACAACGAGGTGGTCGTTGTTTCAAGACTCACCTTGGATGAATAGACCGCCCGTGGATTTGAGGCACCTTTCAGGAGCGACACATTAAGTTGTACAGGAATATCAGTGAAACTGGGGATCTTGTATGTGCTCGGTCCATCGGTGTACAGGATGCCAGTTGGGGATCGGCGGACCTCTTCCAATACGAACAAACCATATCCCTACAACATGCAAACAAATATACTATATATTTACTATTAGAAACAAATATATAAAAGCGTCATAATCAATGTATTTGCTGGCTTATGTTGCAGTTCAATATGGTAGATTGTTATACGTAATTTTGTAAGTAATATGTCTTATATAGCTTGTGAATCCATGTATACTGTGTGATAGTATTTAACTTTTGATTGATTCAGAAGTATTGTTTACTGGAAGTGTCATAGTGGACACATTATCGCCAGCATGTCATATTGGACACTAGAGCCAACATGTCATAGTGGACACTAGAGCCAGCATGTCGTAGTGGACACTAGAGCTAGCATGTCATAGTGGACACTAGAGTTAGCAGGTCATAGTGGACACTAGAGCCAGCATATCATAGGTCATAGTGGACACTAGAGCCACCATGTTATAGTGAACAGTTTAGTCATTATAACCGTTTGTTTTTCATGAAATTATTCCAAAACGAGACGAGCAAAGTTTATATAATAAGTTTATTGGTCCGGCACTTCATGTGCGAATGCGCAATGAGAACCTGCTGGTAAAAAAAAATAGTTGTAGCTAGTTCCGTCACTGCCAGACAACGTATGAATCAGCTACTCTCGAATGCCAAATAAACGCATAGGCCAAATAAAAGTATAGGGGTGCAAATGGTTCAAAACAAATAATGGTACAGTGCGAAAAAGCCACTAGTATATTTGTCTTTTTTTAGCGCCGAAGCAATATATTTCACCAAACGTGAAGCCAAGGCTTCCGTAGAAAACTACACGGATCGCCGGGTATTTTTTTTTCGGCCGAATATACATAAGCTTTGTGCGTAGTCGCATCACCGCAGATATAATAACCACATTTTATATCTGCGAAAAACCGGGTGAATTTTCCGTATTAAATGGACATTAAAGTGTTATTGAATTTAATACGCAAGCCCTTTTCAGGGGAAACCGCCGCCGGCCGATTACGACCGGTTTGAGTCGCTGCGCACGGCGGCCATTTACGGTCGGTTTACGCGGTGATAATGGCGTTTTAACTAACAATAGATCATGTCGAGCTCCCGAGAACTAAAGATTCTGACAGATTCATCTAATCATGGAAATCTAACAGTCTAACGCTTCGGGATCAAAATCTAGGATCCTCAGAAACACAGGATTCCGGTAAATTCACGATTGTCGTTCGACAGGATGAAAACAGAGGGAGCCACATGCAGCTCCAGTTGGGAGCAAGTGATTTTAGCGAGAGCGGTAAAACGCTCCATGGATGATTGATTACCGCTAGCAATAGGGAGTGAGAGCGATTGCTCTCCTAACAAGTATACCCTGCATAATTTGCCACGATTATCGGAGAATACAGGCTGGCACAAATGTTTAAATTTAATAATAATGTAGTGCCAAATAAGGTGCGTATAGGGTGGCATTTTTTATCAAATAAATACGCGTATAGGGACGCTTATTCGGCACCCAAGAGTATGATAGTATAGGTCCCGCACCAAAACATTGCAACACTAACTGCCGCACATCTCACGTAGGAGATTAAAAAGGCCTACGGTTTGGTCTTGGAAAGGTCGAGGCATGTTTATTGCCATATTAGGACATCTCTGTTGTCAATTGTGTATACGTTCAAGCACATTTATGCATAAAACTCATTGTACTCGTACACATTGTCAATCATCTAAGTATGAATATATAATTGTCTGCCTAAAGATGTCTCTAATACTTTTGAGATCGTTAGAAGACGAAAAGGGACCTAGCTATGCTTTTCAATTAATGACGTATCATTACATTGTCAAATTTGAGTGTGTCAGATAATATCCCGGTGTTTAGCACCTGGTTTATTAACGATTTGTTGACTGTCTGCATGCGCACATTATATGCCGCCGGAAATACGCTCACACGCTTACTGCACATGCCAAGCGGAAAGAATGCCGGTCCAATAGCTGCACAGTGATTTTAACGGGTCCGGAGCGCTAGCCATTAACATCACATTTTGTACAATTACATTATTCTTGCCTGGCTGAGCTCACCTGGATAAAACCACCCTCGATCTGTCCAATGTCAATGGCCGGATTCAGACTTTGGCCAACGTCCATCACAATATCGGTGCGCAACACCTGCATTAGAGTGACAATTTCACATTTTAAAGTATCGCTGGTCAAAGATTCGTCCAAATAGAAGTAAGAGATAAGTAAGAACTCCTAAAATGGAAGAGGTAAAAAAAGTTTCACGTTAGGATCTACGTTTAGAAACTGAAATTGAATGAGATATTGGTCAATTTTGCTTTTAAACCTAATCAGTGTAAAGTATGCTTAAAAAAAATTGGGCCGTGGAAAAATTTCCAGGAATCTGTTCTTATAAGAGCACACCAAAATGTGTTAATCTAATCAATAAGGTAACTGTTTAACACTAATGGTGTCATTTGGTGTCTAGTATAGAAAAATTGAAACGTGGTGCCAACTGTTTAACACCAGAGTTTAAATTTGTTTCACACTTGTCAAATTATAATAATAATAGATCCTGCTAATTAAAAAAGAGAGTGTGCACTAATCAGGGCATGTACATTTTTTTCACACTTGTCAAATTATAATAATAATACATCCTGCTGATTAAAAAAGAGAGCATTAATCAGGGCATGTACGCTTAATAGATTGAATATGGTATTCATATTGCTACCATTAACACAATCAGTAAATCACTTAGTTTCCTCTGTAAAAATGGATATTTCTGAACAGACATTTGATACTACGACGACTAAGACAAATACCTGGGGTATCAAATATGTCATCAACGTTCACCTGGGGTAACTTATAAAATGATATGTTTTTTATAATTACATTGTTAAATTACCATTATTTGTCAGGGTACTCTGTACAAACAACATTAATTATGTTATTTCAAATGGTTATCCTAACTAAACATGTTGCCTTGGTTACTGACCACGTGGTCACCAGTGAGGGTGTCAATCTGCACCTCGGACACAGCCACACCATAAGATAAGTAGTTGAACCTCTCTCCACTGTTTGTCTGCCAATCGTAGTCGGACATCGGAGTTCTTGAATGAGCAGAGTCAGTCTTCTTAAAACACTTTAAGTTTGATGTGGTTATTTTTGTCATGGCAAGACTTGTATGTATACTTCATTTAACATCACAGTTTGTCGTACTATGAATACTGATACTTCTATTTCAAGTAGAAATAACCAATACATATATATATATATATATATATATATATATATATATATATATATATATATATATATATATGTATATATGTATATATATATATATATATATATATATATATATATATATATATATATATATATATATATATATATATATATATATATATATATATATGTATATATATATATATATATGTATATATATATATATATGTATATATATATATATATATATATATATATATATATATATATATATGTATATATAAATGTAATATATAAATACCCTGAAAATATATATAAGAAATAATTAAATATATATATATATATATATATATATATATGTGTGTGTGTGTGTGTTCATCTGTTAGACAGGATTTAACTGACTTGTAGAAGCCGGTTGTCGAGAGGCTGACTCGGTCCATGTAGGCAGCAATCACCTGTGAACAAGCATCAGAAACATGATGGGGGGCACAAGAAAACAACAATTACAAAAATATAAAATGAAGGTTAAATGGAAGCTGACATGGCATGTTTAATAATAAAAAATGAAACACTGCATTTTTTACTACACGCACGCACATAGTATATACATTCCAGCATATACACAGCATATTTATTATTATTTATTACATAATAATATTTATGTTTACATACCCAATCTTCCCATGAACCATTGGGGTCCCTTGCAATGTATGGCTGCAGTCGTTCCATGATGACTTCACATGCATGCTGACGAAAGAAACATGAACATTTTCAATATGGTTGCATTGTAGTGAACGCGGTCCAGGGATCGAGGAATGGATAGTAGAAGAGGGTGTATGCATCCATGAGCCTCAGGGTGTCCACTGCTACATTGTAGACACTCAGCCAACGAGTGTTACTCTACCTCTCTGGCTTGGTGAACGTGATGTTCAGCAGGCAACACAACTCCATCAGCAGTTCTCCCAGGTATGTAGACCACTTGAAGTCAGTGTGAATGTGTATAAACATCAATTCCACGTGGCGGCCAAACTTGCTAGAGAACTTCTTGACAGCTCTATGGGCAAGGTGGCATGTATCCCCATCTATATCCAGCAAGTGAGGCCCCTGGTCTGTGCGCAGCCTGACTTCTAGCCCACTCTTCGATCCCCTCACGACATTACATGAATCCACGAGGACTGACATGACATTTGTCCAAGTGAGTTGATGTGTTTGAAGGAGAGAGATAAGGGACTCCTGCAGACAGGCGGAACTGACACGGATGACACTGATTGAAGCGAAGTGTCGCACTACCACTTTATTCAACAACGTTGAAAAGTAATTAACTAACACACGTCTTCAAGTCTTTGAACATCTCATCCTGCCAAGCCAAAACGCATCTCATATGATGCCGTATTCCGGTCCATGGAAAGAGCATTCAGCGCCTTGGGATCACGTACTAATTCTTTGGACAAATCAATAATCGGTTGTGTCAAGGTGAACAGCAATGCTTTCTCAGCAAGAAATCCCAGCAGCATGGCTTCCTGGTTGACAGTTCTGTCTCGAACTGGTACCATTGGTAGTAGCGGGACTGTTGTCGGTATTACTGATGACTTCCATCCTCGACTCCCGTAATTCACATTGTATCTGCACCACATACCCGCGGTCGGAAGCTTGCGAATGCACTCGGCCAAGTTAGTTCCACTGACCACTTTTTCCATCCATTTCCAAGCCCACTTATTCCTGACAGCTTTGTCAAGTACTTTCACTTCCCCTTCATCTTTCCTCTCAATAAATCGCCTGTCAGTCACTGTCTCCATCGTCACGTATTTATCAATAGAACTTTTTCTGCGCTCCACCGCATTTCAACAAAGGCTCCATTACTGATTGGCGCGAGGCCAAACTAACGGGAATGACGCACGCTCGTTGGCTAAGCGCCGGGATAACTAGTCCCGTTAGCCTATAAAATTATTTGTACTGAGTTCGCGCGTTTCTACTTCTTCTCGCTATGCATTGGCTAAGTATCGCGGTTACCCAGTGATGCCGGCCAATAAAATTATTCGTACGAGTTCGTGCATTGCTACCACTGAACTAAAATTAAATAGCTCCTCGCGCATTTGCCCGCGCATTCAATAGCCAACACAGGCAAATATCTACAGATATCTGGCTTTTCAATTTTAGTGTACCTACCCTCCCTCCCATATTAAAAATAATATCTCAACGAATTTACACGAATCTTAGAAATGGCCTAAAAGCTCAAGAAAAACGGAAAATTATCATCCCTGAATTCAATATCTTTAAAAGTTCAATTTAATCTCCTCTTGAACCAAATTCTATTAGGCATATCTCTTCAGCAAAAGGTATGTAGTTATCCTCATAGTGTTGACTTCTGCATGAGAGTTAGTAAATGCTTGATAATAAATCTAATGAGTTCCTCAATCAAGGATGGAAAACATGATGAACACTTTTGATCAAAATAATTGTCCAGAGTTGTACAAATTGGTTTACATGATCACTGACCCCATAGAACAAGGCGCCTATAAAAGAGGACTATATAGTCTTTATTAATTATAATTCTCGTATCATTTACCAACAAAAGCAAGTTCATTAAGGTAATTAAATTATATATTTAGAAGTATTCTACCGGCCGTATTTCGTTAAGGTGTGTTTGTTAGTCTTGGTAAAGATCAATTATGAATTACCTACAAGCTTGGCACGGACCTATGTATTAATAAAATAATACAATACCAAGACGGCCATTCCGTTGAGGTCAGATGACATGCTGCCAGCTGTCGGTGTCGCATTCGGGACTTTGTCTGAACTGTATTCAGAAACGTGAATCTTCGACATTGGTATATTCAACACGCGACTCGCAATCTGAAATGTTAATCCAAGAATGCTGTGTGGTCAGATATCACTGAATGGTGAATGTGACATTTTTGTTAGTTGCTATTTCTGACATTGCTTCAAGTTACACAAAAATTTACACATTTATATACATGGGTTCCATATGAACGTGCAGCAGTGTAGGGTAGAATGGGGATTATTGTTTTTTAATAGGTTGGATGATCTGAACACATGACCCTGGATGATCTAAACACATGACCCCAGATGGCCTGAACACATGACACCAGATCAAGCCTTGATATTAAGCTTTTGCACCTAGTAGCCTGTCGGGCCAGTAGATATTAAAAGTTACTGGGCCCATAAAAGTTACTGGTCCGAAATGTGTTTTATTGATTTAAAAAAACCAATTTTTTTGCCGTACATCGCATTACAAGTCGAAGGACACGAGGCATTATACCATATGGCAGACAATGTTTCTGCAGGAATCGTTTGAGAATCATATGCCCTCTGTTGAAGCCGCAGGCGCAGCAGGTGGTGTTTTGAGAACGACGGGTGATGTGTGCATGCCGACTCGAGTTACAACCAGTTGTAATCGAAAATACGATGGGCGAACCGGACCTGACACTGTATATAATTATGACTGCTACATTTGAGTTTATTTCTTTCAGATATAAACTTTTGGACTAAAGTACACAGGTACGGAATACTAGCGGGTCCTGGAATGTATGTTATGCATTGTCGTGACACCTAGCGGACAGTCCGTGTACCAGTCGGTTTATAACGCTGCGCTTTACCGATATTATACTGGTAACACGGCGCAACCCCAGTAAAACGTACGCGTCAGCAATTCACAGAAAGGTCGCACTTCATCTCTAGTAGCGACGTCAAGCGGACGTTTTTGTGACTCTTGTACATATCAAAACAAGATGGCAACTATACGAAGTGATAACACAAAATCAGATGAGATGAAGATTGTGTTAAATTGTAGCGCCGGGGTGGATGGCAAGGACAAGTGATGGAAACAATGACCTGTGAATAATGGGATAAAACTGATCTGAAAATATGTTGGCCCACCGGTCCAGTAAAATGTTGAAACTTGTGGTCCGACAGCCCCAAAAACGGCGCCGGGCCAGCGGGCCAATGTAATGTCGAGGCCTGCCAGATGATCTGTACAAATGACCCCGGATGATATGAACACATGATCCCAGATGACCTGAACACGACTTTGATGATTTGAACACGCACTTATAACTTTGGTTTCTTCGAAGTGGCTAAGCAGACATAAATTAAATAACAATAATGAAACTGTTGCATGTTGTGGTTCATTTTGTTTATCTAGAGATATACATACACTTGTTTCCGACTTCCGTCGTATATGCAAGGTAATTGACAGACAGCAATTGTTCAGTTGACTTCTCAGTCTACATGTATGTATTTGTCCATGGAAAAAGCAGAAAAGTGCCTAGTAAAAGCGGGAAGCTCCCTCTAAACTGAACCTTCGTCATCTTTAGCATTTTGTCATATGTTTGTAACATGTTGTTTTACATATCGACATCTTTTGTGCCTTTCTCGTTTGCAGTGAGTGCACGTGCGAGAAAATGTAAAATTACGTGAGAAACAGAGAAACAAAATATGCTTGGCATGGCCTCGTGTCCAACAAAGAGATACATTTTACTGGAATTGTTTTAAAACTGCACCCTCAACTGATTTTGCCGATTACGAATCCGGTTCGTTGATGTCCTAATATGTAGACTGTGAATACTTTAAGTAATATCCGCAGTCGGTTTAATTAAAAAGTGCATATATTTTTTTCAAATCATTCAAACAATTGACTTTAGTTGATATATCTGGTAAGGGTAAAAAAAGTGGATATCCAAAATGGTAAGCACGTTATGGGGTGAAGGCTTATCATGGGCATCACTTCCATCCTTTCGCCTATCACATGACAAAGAAATTTTATCAAAGGCGAAATTAGATTTTTTAAAGAAAATTCCATAGGACTTTTTTGCAGACAAAATGAAGAATTCAGAAAATATTCTATAGGATTTTGCGGACATAGCTATAGCAGTTGTAGTATTATATTTGTTTCTGAACAATATTCTATTACTATAGATTTGACAGAATAAAAAATCTGTAGATTGAAATAATTTTTTTTTAGAATTCTATATATTTTTGTAAGCGGGATGTACCTGGATCATCTTGGAGTTCAGTCCCTGGCCCATCTCGACACCGCCGTGAGCCAGCAACACAGAGCCATCCGTGTAGACGTGCAGCAGGGCACCGGACTAAAACATGTCCAGTGACACACACTGCACTGACACAGTGACGCAAGTGGTGACACAGCAGTTTAATGAGTGACACCGACATTGAGGGAATTAACATAACTCAATGATTTTGTCTCAATTAACACATCAAGTGAAAATGTTGTACATTTAATGTACGCGTGGTTTTGTTGACGTGCACCAATAGTGACACTATCACATTGGTATATAAGTGCCAATACAAAATAACTCAGTTGTAGCCTTGATAAGCTACCTTTCTACAACTGATGTACACTGAATAACACTGAGACACACATTGACACTGACCCACACGGCAAATACGGAATACCAAGCTGATATACTGAATGTCACGACATTAATAATCCAATGTACAAGAGTATTTCACACTATACACTTATTTGATTCAGAGCAAGCAATGCGAAAATATTCCACACTACACACTTACTTGATTCAGAGCAAGCAATGTGAAAGTATTCCACACTACACACTTACTTGATTCAGAGCAAGCATTGTGAAAGTATTCCACACTACACACTTATTAGATTCAGAGCAAGCAATGTGAAAGTATTCCACACTACACACTTATTTGATTCAGAGCAAGCAATGTGAAAGTAATCCACACTACACACTTATTTGATTCAGAGCAAGCATTGTGAAAGTATTCCACACTACACATTTATTTGATTCACAGCAAGCAAAGTGAAAGTATTCCACATTACACACTTACTTGATTCATCGCAAGCTTTGTAAATGCGATACCATATTTGACTGGAGTAATAGCGATGCCACGTTTCTTCCAGCGATTCTCCCTGAAAATTGATAGCAACATTTAATCATGTAACCAACCATATCGTTTTTATTATAGAAAATATGTGCAGATTATGGCTTTGCAGGTGAATAATATTTAGTATGTATTTTTTAGATAACCATACATAATAAACCTATAATAAACGCATATTTTACCTCTGCGCATACTGACATCCTTGTTTTCATATGTGCACATCACCACAATAACCCCGAAAGAGCCATTGGATTGAATTAAAAAAAAAACCACAGTTGAAGTTTGCCGCTGACAATGCAGTCTTCAAGATATTTATTGTGCGCATCAATGCAATAACCTCGAAAGTGCCACTGGTGATTGGAACAACAGAAGAGACACCTAATGCACGAGTGTTCATGATACAAAGACGCCGCCTCGGTGTGCACTGTTGTCTTCTAATGAGTCGCATTGTGACTAAATACAGGTAACTTTCGTTTTAATGAAATATCTTAGATTCACGGACAAAGACTCAGTGGAAAATGGCAGTAATATGATTTTTTTATATTTTTGTGAATCTTACATATCATGTCGTTTCGTCCTCATGACTGGATAATAATAATATAAAATGTCTTTGGCAATCAAAAAGATTGATAAAAGTGCTGGTGCAAAACATTTTTTTTTTTAAATGACAGGTATACTTTTTAGATTAGAAACTATTTTAAAGAAACGAAGTATATATATATATATATATATTAGAAAGAGTGATATACTAGAAAAAATTACTAGAAAAAGGTACACATGAAGCAGTTATTAACAAGTACTATGCCTAAACACAGTTTTATCTACATTATAAAATAATTTCACTTTGAGCATGCACTTGGAAGATTAAATGATATAGGTTAATTAGGCACATGTTGATAAAACTGTTCTTTGCCCTGTTTATTTTTACTTTCTGTAAGAGGTGACAAAACGGCAACTTGTGTTAGGTTATATCAGTGTCATGAACAAACATGCCTGTTGAAGACGTTGATGTCGTTCTGTCGCTGTTCGTAGTTGCTCTGTCGCATGACGTCCTCCCAGCATCGACTCAGATTGCAGTTGGTCAACGGCTGGTTGTAGTGGGTCAAGTCTCCTTCCGTGTACATGTTCATCAACCTAAGCTACAACATTACATGCACCGGTCAACAACAACTCACTCTAACTTGTCAACTAATTGTAACTACAGAAATGGTAGCTAAGAAAATGAAGGCAATTAAGGATAATAGATCACCTGGAGTGGATGGAATTCCTCCAAAACAACTAATGGAAAGAGTAGAACAATTAGTATACCACTTACAAGAGTGCTCAACTTGTCATTAAAAGAGGGAACGTTTGAATGGAAAGAAGAAAACATCATACCATTATTTAAAAAATGTTCAAGGAATTAGTCAGAGAATTACAAACCAGTAAGTTTAACATCAGTGATTTGTAAATTATTAGAAAAGTTAATAAAAGACCATATGGTGGATTTCTTTATTAGGCATAACTTATTAAATCTATTTCAATACGGATTCCTAAACGCGAGTTCATACGTAACAAATATGTTGCTTTTTTGAAGAAATCTTTAAGTGGATACATGAGGGATTACCTGTAGATATTATATACTTAGATTTTCAGGAAGCTTTTGACAAAGTGCCACGTCAAAGATTACTATGTAAATGAAAAACCCATGATATCGCGGATGGCATAATCGACTGGCTAGAAAAATGGTTGACTGACAGAAGACAGCGTGTTTTAGTAAATTGGGAGGTTTCCAACTGGAAAGCAATTTTGAGTGGGGTACTGCTAGGGTCAATAGTATGACTTTTATTATTCTTAATATATATCAATGACTTCGACGATAATATAACAAGCAACGTACTGAAATGTGCTGATGACACAAAAGTGTCTAGAAAGGTTAACACTGTTGATGATAAAACAATTTACAAAACGATCTAGACAAATTAGTTAAATGGTCTTTAAAATAGAAGATGTTATTAAATTTTGGGAAATGTAAATGCCTGCACACAGGTCAGAGGAACTTGGATGCAAACTATAAAATGGGATATACTGTTGCTACCATAACAGAAAAAAGACTTAGTAGTAAATGGTGCTGATATGAACGTTTCAGAGCAGTGTGGTATTGCAGCTTCAAAGGGTAATAAAAGTATTGGGTTGATAAGGATAAATATAACATAAAAGGAATAAAAGCTAATTATAACTCTGTGTAAAGCCGTATTAAGGCCTCATTTATAATACTGTATGCAAGCTTGGAGATCATATCATAAGAAGGATATATATATATATATATATATATATATATATATATATATATATATATATGTATGCTTCAAAGAAGTCAGAGGAGAGCAATTAAAATTATTGAGAAAACTTAGCTATGAAGAACGCCTCAAATAATGTGGTTTGACAAACCTAGAGACAAGGAGGTTAAGAGGAGATCAAATTGAAGTTTTCTCTCGTTGCGGAAAGATTGTAGCTAGTAACTAGTAACTAGATGACATGAGGTAACATTAGTAAAGGATCAGTGCAGATTGGATATCAGGAAGTACTCGTTCTCACAGAGGACAATAAATGAGTGGAACAAATGATCTACAAATTGTGTAAGTGATACCAGCGTAAATTATTTTTATAAAAACAAGGTTGGCACATATCTCAGGAGGGCGGGTTACACATAAATAAACACATTTTGAACTCTCGATAAGCCAGTGGCTTCCTTGTCCACTTGCCATCTGGGTGGCAACATAGTTAAACTGGTAAAAAACCTAAATCCCCTTAAATTATTATCTTCACCCACAATGATCATTTCCACAAAATTTCAGTCATCTGCCATTAAAATTAACAAAGTTTGTTTTTCATTGACTGTGCCTGTTAAAACAAATGATCCCTTTAGATTGGTCACACGTTGTCTAATCTCAAATACTCCTGTTGATTTGGCTGTATTTCTGCAACTTATTGAAATGAAATAGTTATTTGAAATTTAGTAAATTAATGCATCAACTATTTTTGGAAAATGTCAAGACAGGCAGTTGCATCCTCTTGAATTGAACCTTTTAGATAGTATCAAGAAGATGTTGAATCATGTTTTAAACAGGGACGATTAGCTTTGTATACATACTCAAACTCACTCAGAATTATCATTACAAGATCCAGAAACTGGTTAAAGTTAATATTCGTCAATCACCTTTACTGCTGAGAAAAAAAATTATATACATTAAAATACAAACAACTAACACTAATAATAAAAGTGCTTAAATCCGCAGGAACCCTAGCTTAGATGTGCAAAGTACAAACCAGAATCATTAAGCATGATATCATGAACAGGAATACACAAAAGTCATGATTAGAGCGAGGGACCGCAGACGGTTTAGGACGCAAAACAAATATGAAAAACATGTCCTGATATTTTTGTGGAAGCTGTATAGTGTCAAATGATATTAAGGTGATGGGGAGATCATTTCATGTTTTGAGAGCACCTACAGAAAAATACAATGGTTAAGCTTCGTTTCAGGAACAGAAAACAGTTGCGAAATGGATGACCTGACAATAATTATGCCCGTCCACTTTGGTCTAAGATTCCCAGGAAATATAAGAATTCACAACTAAAAATATAGGAATAAGATAACTAAATATAACTTCTGTCAGGTGACGCCATCTACTGACCCGAGTGTAATGTAAATCAGTAACGGCCGACTTTCAACATTACGTCACGAAATTCATTGATTTTGCCGATTTGATTATGGTATGGTGTGAATCACATTATATGGCAATCAGATCCCCACCCACAGGTGGTCATTGACACATAGATTTTTAACACAAAAATAATTTTTTGGGTGATAAATCACAAGAAACGTCCAAATGTGCACAATTATTAGGAAAATATAGGAATTTTTTTTCAATATTGGACAATATAGGAAACATATGAACAAAGGAAACGCAGTACACGCGGAATTGAGCTGCCTTTGGACGTTTGAAGAATGCAAATGACCAGCCGAAACAGACAGTGCAGTACCTTATCAGAAGAAACACCGAGTGTCTGAGCGGCTTTCTCCATCCAGTGCTCAGTGATGAAGAGACCCTGATGAGTCCCAGCTCCACGCATCACTGTGTTCGCAGGCAAGTTTGTCCTGCACATGTGACCTCGCACGATGACATTCGGGATACTGTAGCTGCTGTCAGCATTAAACATGGCCCTCTCCATCACCTGTGGTGATCACAAATGTAACATACGTTATCATTAATTGCATTTACGTAGAGAAAAATACATGCTGAAATTTTGCTGAAATAAAATTGTGCACACATAACAACATTACAGACAGTTTTGTATTATAATACAAATTTGGGCACACGTAACAACTTTAAAATGTGGCTGTATTTTGCTCCATATTCTACACGTATGGGGGTGAGTTCGCCCAATATATACTTAATAAGGGCACAGATATATGCCCCTGTTTTTTTTTATCTGTATTTTTAATAATACATCAAAATTAGCCAATCAGAAGTATTCTCTCTTCCTGTCATGTTTATGCTCTTGTCATGGAACGACAGTGAATGAAATTAAAAATTAATATAATCGAAAATCAACGATCACACAAGATCGTGTTTGATTCCTTTGGAAGCATGAACCAATCAGTCGTCGACAAAATTCATTAATCGGAACAGCACTAGTACTTACTATGACTGAAAAGTCTGATGCATAGCCACAGTTGCTGTAGAGGTCCAGCTCCAGTGCTTGAATCATTCCTGCTTTGGTTAAACCAACCTGTAGGAAAAACAGCATCGCAAGGTTCTATAAAGAATTATTATAACAATTTTGCTAAGCAAACGGAAAATTATAACATATAATTGCAGTACCAATTGGAAAACAAATAATGCACAAACAAATGCACACATACATGAGCATGTGCATGTATGCCTGAATGCATGCATGTATGCACACATGCACACACACACACTAAATAGTTGGTTGCAGTAACTGATGAACAAATTGTTCCACATATATACATACATACATACATACATACATACATACATACATACATACATACATACATACATACATACATACATACATACATACATACATACATACATACATACATACTGCCTGGCACCTGATCGCATCGCACATACGTGACCGATCGCCTTTCACACATCTAATCCATGAAAGCAAATATAACAAAGGAATACAAAATAAAGTATTTATTGTTACACAGACTTGGCTAATCAGTCTATCTATCCTGAAAATGTAACTGGTAGGTCTACGATCGTTTTGTCTTTGTCTTTGCTTGCAACCAATCATTCAAATTTGAGCATACTCCTGCAATGGGTACCCAAAATAAAGTCCCACACCTTTTGAACTCAATTCAATTATATTTAAAGACGATACAAACGCATGTACACAAAGGAGCTGACTCTGGTGGGTGATGGAAACTGGTGCAATGACTCATAGTAACCATACACATGCAAGGGAAAGTTCCTATACCAACATTGTTTACAAACACTAAAATATATTAAATTATTATATATATATTTATAAGTTACCTAATACATGCCAACTCTACTTATTTAGGCGTTGTATGGGGTGTTCAGGGAGGGGTAGCACCTCTGGTGGGACAAATCATGTTCCTCCGGGGGCAGTTCGTCCACCTTTGGTCCCCACCTGGCACCCAACTCTCACCTGTGGCTTCAAGAAGCCGTAGCATGCGCACCGGCCACACCCGGTAAACATCTTCGACAGGCTGACCAAACTAGGTGAGGGTAGCTGACGGGACTGAAACCATCGGTGAGATAGGGTTTGTCTACCTAAGCATGTGAAGACTGGACCCGGCTGACTGCACGTTGGAAACCACCAGCTGTTTCAATGGGCAGATAGGCAGACCCAGCAGCGTGTTGTGGTATGCAAATACGAACAAGACTAGACACGAAGGACATCGTGGTGATCTACTGCATCCATTTCCTTCTCCAGCTGTCTCAACCTTGTCTTGCTGCTGGATTCAGTTGGTTTCGGACGAGTGAGTGCGGTGCGGACGATGCACAACTCCTACTCACGTTAATCCAAATCACTGCGCAAGTCATTTGTCATCCATCCCCATTGCATTGCTCACCGAAAAAGTCCTGTAGCGACGTGCAAGCGACGAAGTGGCATGTGTGGGTACACTGGCAGCCGCACGCCGCAAACGTGCACTCAGGCGGCTCATGCCATATGGTCGTTCTCCATTGACACAGAGCACAGATTCTGAGTACAGTGTTCACCTCCGTAGTCTGAGGAAGGGGCTAGAAAAGATGCCCTAAATATTGACTGCTCCAATCTTCCCTGGCCAGAATACGGCGTCTGGCGGGGACCCTAACATTGCGGTAGAAACAACACAAAAAGGTAAGTGCTCATAGGGGGGGGGGAGGGCAAAATAAATGTTTTAAAGACAATTTTAAGTACAAAGGCGCTGCAGCCTGTGAGGCAAACTGAATTGCTGCAGCAGAACAACGGAGGCAAGCCAGAAAATCAAGAACAAGCGATCCCTGACACCACATGTGACTCCCATTCCCTGTCCACACTGCCAGATAATCTTCCAGGCGCAGATTGGCCTCTCCAGCCACCTGCATACTCACAGACAATCCAGCCCCCTCAACCCCCGGATGACTGAAGTGGTCCTCATCTCTTTGCGATGGACGAACGACGGACGACTTACTTAGGCGGCAGGTTATCGATTTGACGTATCTTCTACCGCCTACCGATTTTCTACATTATTCATACTGCTTTCACCAAATGTCAGCAAAAGTTAGTATTTACATACAAAGTATTAGGTTGCGCATCTACTTAAGCATTCCACCATAGCCACAGTATGGAATATCACCACAATGTCACGTGTTACGGCCACAGAACACAACAAATAAAACATATTCTACATGCAGGAGGCAGTACCAAACCCTCCGCAGCATTCATTGCCTGTCATTTTTGTTTTTGCAACTGCTTGCATGTAGAAGTCTATGAGCAGTGGCATTTTTTGGGAGTGCATTGGGATATCCCCCCTTTAGCTTAACAATTATATTTGTTCATATGTAACCTGTTGCGCCACCACATGGTAGCATGATAAACTAATGGGTGACTAAGTTTGCCGCCCCCTGGCTTGAAAGGTCATAGACACGCCACAGTCTATGATGCCTGCGCAATTTCCACCCGGTAACTCACGTGATACTCACTTGAGACGTCAGAGCTAGGTGTTTATGTCATCAAATGACATTACGGAGAAGCACTATTCGCGAACTCTGGGACGGAGATTTATTGACTATGTCAAAATGACGGAGACTCTGTACAAATGACGGAGAGTTGACATATACACGTGCCTAAACATACATATCAGGGCAATATTGTTGTTTCGCACTTATATAACATCAAACAAAGAACCTTAATTTAAAACCTCATATTTATTACACGAATCTTGGTAAATGTGGTGTGGCACACATTCTAGCACACCATATATATTCAACAATGAGCTGTATGAGCAATTGTTAATGTTCATCACAACAATATGAAGCTCCCAGAGAAAGCCAGAATGTTTATTGAAATAACTTTTTCAATATAAATGTAGTTATCTACCGTGATGGTTGTATTATATTAGTTCTCATGTACCTTGTATCTTCCGAGGAATGGATGTCTACTTCCTGTGATGACCGTATCATCATCTCTGTCCAAATAGCATCTCACCGGACGTTGCAACCTATCAGTTGAAACATAACATGAAATATATGCATAAATATGAAACTACAAACATTATGCGTAAAACAAGGGGTGCAAAGGTTTTCTACATAACTTCACTACTTAACGGTTATGATGTAAATATATGATGATATGAAATATATATATATATATATATATATATATATATATATATATATATATATATATATATATATATATATATATATATATATATATATATATATATATATATATATATATATATGTATATATATATATATATATATATATATATATATATATATATATATATATGTATATGTATATGTATATGTATATATATATATATATATATATATATATATATATATATATATATATATATTATGTGTGTTTTTGTGTATGTGTGTGTATGTGTGTATATGTGTAAGTTTTTGTATTTGTTTGTATGTGTGTGCTTACAACATTTTCATTATCTTTGTCTACGACGTTTTTTTATTTATGACTCAATCGGTTGATTACTTTAATAAAGAAACAGTTTTTTTTTACAGAAAACGTTTTCATAAAATATTGACGTACTTATTTGCGGCATGAAATATATGCATAAATATGAAACTACAAACATTATGCGTAAAACAAGGGGTGCAAAGGTTTTCTACATAACTTCACTACTTAACGGTTATGATGTAAATATATGATGATATGAAATATATATATATATATATATATATATATATATATATATATATATATATATATATATATATATATATATATATATATATATATATATGTATGTATATATATATATATATATATATATATATATATATATATATATATATATATGTATATGTATATGTATATGTATATATATATATATATATATATATATATATATATATATATATATATAATGTGTGTTTTTGTGTATGTGTGTGTATGTGTGTATATGTGTAAGTTTTTGTATTTGTTTGTATGTGTGTGCTTACAACATTTTCATTATCTTTGTCTACGACATTTTTTTATTTATGACTCAATCGGTTGATTACTTTAATAAAGAAACAGTTTTTTTTTACAGAAAACGTTTTCATAAAATATTGACGTACTTATTTCCGGCATGAAATATATGCATAAATATGAAACTACAAACATTATGCGTAAAACAAGGGGTGCAAAGGTTTTCTACATAACTTCACTACTTAACGGTTATGATGTAAATATATGATGATATGAAATATATATATATATATATATATATATATATATATATATATATATATATATATATATATATATATATATATATATATAATGTGTGTTTTTGTGTATGTGTGTGTATGTGTGTATATGTGTAAGTTTTTGTATTTGTTTGTATGTGTGTGCTTACAACATTTTCATTATCTTTGTCTACGACATTTTTTTATTTATGACTCAATCGGTTGATTACTTTAATAAAGAAACAGTTTTTTTTTACAGAAAACGTTTTCATAAAATATTGACGTACTTATTTGCGGCGACTGCTAGAGGCATTGCGACCAGGGCACTGTTGGATACCTTGCCTCCGAAGCCTCCGCCTGCAGTGGGAAAAAGGAAACATGTCACTGTGTTAGTTGCATCTTGATTTCGCCACGTGATCAATTGGTCTTAATGCTAGGCACCTGGGGTCACAGTTGATTTGGTGTGATACATTTGTGTCTTAAAACAATGAAAACTTAGGATGTTATTGTAGCGCTGTACACTGATTGGCCATTAAGATATCATTGTGCAGTGTATTCACTGACTGGCTAACGTAACTTGGGATATACAGTTTGATGGTTAAAACATTGGACCCTGAACTGAGAAGCCTGAGGTTTGAATCTTCTAGTCGTTTTGAAGCTTGGGCAATTTCGATCAAGCCGTATGTCACCCCAGCTCACTCAGCCGTATTTAGAGAAGCTTTATGTAATTTCTTCATATTATGGTACATAATGGAAAACAAATATGATTAATGAAATCATCAAATAAACCAACGCAAGTCCGATGTAGCAGATAATTGAAGTAGGCCTAACGATGACTTTATTATGAAGTGGACTGCTTATCATGCAGCCCCGTTGGGAAGAACATTAACAGGAATGTGAATTCTTCAAAGCAAACCACTCAGGAACTGAACATATGTGCAGCCCTCTCTGACACATTTCTCAGAGACCACATTCCTCCAAGCGTGACGATAACATATATACATCAAGAAATCGTCATGAACATATGCCAACAATGCAGACATTCCAACACCAATACACACGTTTCATTACAGACAGGTGGGGCCATTTCGCCACTGGGTTACCCAAACACTTGACCACCCTCCAAATTACACTTCCATAATTTGAGTTTTAATTCCAATTACAAGGTAATTAACCCCAAGTCTGACCACAGTTTAACAACATTTAACAAGGTTTGCCATCCAAGCCAAATGCCAAGTTGGCAAGTGGACAAGGAAGCCATTGACTTATCGAGATTCCAACAATGTTCATCTACGTGTAACCCGCCCTCCTGAGATATGTGTCAAACACTATTTTTAAACATATTCACGCTGCTAGCAGTTACACAATCCGTAGACAATTTGTTCCATTCATTTATTGTCTTCTGTGTGAAAGAGTACGTCTTTGTACCCAATCTACACTGATCCGTCCTCTAGTTCTACTATCTTTCTTGAGTGAGAAAGAAACATATTTCTATCAATATTTTCAAACCCATTCAATATCTTACAAACTCCAATCTGATCTACTCTTAACCTCTTTGTATCTAGTTTTTTTCAACCACATCATTTTATGCGTTCTTCACAATTAAGTTCTCACAGTTCTGGAGTCATTTTAGTTCCTCTCCTCTGTATTCGTTCAAGCGTAGCTGTATCCTTCTTACCATACTATTTATGGTCTCCACGCTTGTTTACATTATTCTAAATGATTTTTAACTATTGCTTTATACAAAGATACAATTAGGATTTTTCCGTGTATGCTATGTTTCTCTTAACAAACCCAAGAATTGTATTACCCCTTGAAGCTGCAATACCACATTGTTCTGAAACTTTCATAGCAGCACTTAATGTTATTCCTAAGTCATTTTCTTTTACAGTAGTACCCAGAGCAGTGTATTCCATATTAACGTTTACGTGAAAGTTCCTGTGTTCTGTATGTAGGCATTTATATTTCCAAAAATTTAATAACATCTGACATTTTAAGACCATTTAACTAATTTGTATAGATCGTTTTATAAATGTTATTTATCACCGTCATCGTTCACCTTTGTAAACAAATTTCACTACGTTGCTTTTTATATTGTCGTCCAAGTCAATGGTGTATTATTAAGAATAATAAAGGTCCTAAACTTATCCTTGTTGTACCCCACTCTATTCTGATTTCCAATTTGAGATCTCTCCATCTACTACAACATGCTGTCTTCTGTCAGTCAGTCATTGTTCTATTCATTCAATTATGCCATCCCCGATACCATGGGCTTTCAATTTAAATAGTAATCTAATCTGATATGGCGCTTTGTCGAAGGTTTTCTGAAAATCTAAGTAGATAATATCTACTGGCGATCCCTCGTATATCCACTTAGTGATGTCTTCAAAAAAAAAACATAACACATTTGTTAAGCATCAGTTGGTCAAACACACTTACCTAGTCTCTTTGACTTGCAAACAATTCTGTTTCTAGGAACTCCAAGAGTCGCTGCAACAGCTTGCTGTGTAGAAAATGTTAAGAAGTAATTATTACACCTAAGATGCCAACTTCCAAACATAAGTCGGATAAATGATGTTGTGATAAATCCCTTCGGTGATTGATGAAAGCGGTCGCGGCAAACGTTGAAGGTGTTTGCGGAGGAATGTATGGGGACATCCCCTCTCCCATTGGGGGAGTGGGGAACTGTATGGGGACATCCCATCTCCCATTGGGGAAGTGGAGGAGTGTATGGGGACATCCCATCTCGCACTGAGGGAGTGGGGAGTAATACCCTGTGATACATCTAAGAACCATCCAGTCACTAATTTGGGTAGTCCATTAGATTACATGCTTTCATTCCAATAGCAAAATGTGCAAAAAATCATCATTGCCAAGAACTGAATGTGGTGTACATAAGTCAGAACTAGTGTAGATTTATACAAAGATTGTAAATTGCATCATGCCATACGTGTATTTTAAAACATACATTTTAACATATAAGTAACATCAAGCTATGTGAAGAACATAAAAACGCTTGTCATGACTATCAATAATAACTATGTAGTGCAGATAAACGTCCTAGCGACGTATCCTTAGGTATGTGGCTAGATTGGCTAGTAGTTGCCTGGGAGAGGTCAGCGGGGGTCAGAAAACAACGGCTGTTGACAATATTGACATGTCGTCACGGGACACATTTGACTTAGATATTTTGTATGGGAAAGGACGGGGAGAGTAATTATTGACTGATAAGCTGTAATAACATAATGGAGCGCCAAATGTCGTACTGATTACACCCAAATCGTAATGGTTGGCATCTCTGTAACACATGAAAATGTCAATCACTGTAATTAATCATAAAACAATCATCACATGCGTGATGTCATCAGGCAAGAACGACATCGAGGCATCAAATGTTAGTAGTGTATACATGGATACACAAAGACAAAGACTAATGGCAATACAAATCATCACAAAACATACTTGTATCCAATTTGGAAACTGCGTAGCCATCAGCATTGTGATTTCATCATCCTCCCCAGAGGGCACTGCGATACCCGACTGCATCTCAAGGTAGAAATGCTCCTGCCCACCAACATAGGCTTCACCTTCTATGATGACATCACTGGTCTTGAAACCTTCGGCGACATCACCGTTTCTTATAGTCATGGGGTCA
This sequence comes from Lamellibrachia columna, assembly GCA_963662155.1. NCBI lineage: Eukaryota > Metazoa > Annelida > Polychaeta > Sabellida > Siboglinidae > Lamellibrachia > Lamellibrachia columna. The sequence continues at coordinate 33,931,669 of OY759262.1, forward strand.
GACCTCAAAAACGAATCTGCATCTATGGCTTGCTATGAATGAAAAGGTCAACAGAGAAAAAATAGCTATACCATTCTTCATTCATAATAGACTGCAGTGTGAGTTTTCGTAATTGTCGTAATAACATTAGCATTATCTATATGATTTGAACCATAAAAGTATAACATAAATGTGTTTGTTGACATAAAATGTGGCATTTATAAACAAGTAATTTGTTATTGACTGACCTCTTTTATTGTAGAATTATTTTGTCTAATGGTTTCGTCTTGAGAAAATATGACTACATGAAACACACAAAACTTTCTTATTAGTTTATCATCACGGGGCGCAGTGGCTGTGTGGTTGTACAACTGCTGCCGTTTCGAAACTTAGGCCATTTCGTTTACCCCATTGTGTGCGTGTCTTTCAGAATAGATGCTCCCTTCCAAAAGCTATACGGCAGACATTTATAGCAATTTTATTTGTGAAATACAACAGTTTACTATTGTTGTTCAACAATAGCATGTTGATGTTTCACACGTGAAGAGTTTGTCATATATAATAGTTAACATAATGATGTGATTATGGCAAAGGTAGGGCTTCCATATTTCCTCATCATTGTATCATAACATATGTTTATTAATATTCCTGCATTTTACACAACCGACTAACAGACGTGAAGAAGAACGCAAAGTGAACACTACAGCACCTGAATGGTCAAGATTGGTGTGAGTTCTTCGTACGTGACAACGACTGCCTTGGCTGCCCGTATAGCCTCTGTCCTTGTCTCTGCTGCGATGGCCCCAATAATCTGGCCTTGATACATTACCTAAAATTGTACAAATTTGCCAAATGTGCTTGTGTCAATTGTTGTTAAGAGAGGTGTGTATTAACAAAACACAGAACATACAGAAAGTAATGACGGTGTCCACCGTGGCAGTTTGCACACAGGAGCATGATTACTGTATTGAAACATTTTCAAATAAAGGTAAATTCATATATAGCGCGATATTCATTCCACAGGACCATTCAAAACACTTTACACTTCACCCCATAGAAGACCTGTTCATTCCAACATCAACCCGACTTCATCCACACTATAATTACAGGGTAAAGACTATTATTTCTCACATATCCATATATTTATACAGCTGAGTGAACTGAAGCAACAACCAAAGCTTCAAAACTGCAGGAAGAAGATTCGAGCTCCGATTATCTCAACTGATAATCCTGTGTTGTAACCGAACAAACAATATTGTAGTTATACTGTCATTATAACGTGGTGGTGGTGGTTAATATTTTCGCTAATCTCGCTTTAGAATCATTTCGCCCAAAATCATAACTACTTAGAATCTACTAAGTCATGCTAGCTCGTTAGTGCAAATGTGTTATTGAGTTTTAACGAAATCACTGACCAAACTAGTAAATTGTTTTTAATGGATCCGGTAAAAATTTGCCGATCAAATGATCTGGCCTTACATACAATGGTATTCACATTTTCCTCAGTTACCCGATCTGATGACCAAAGCGTAAATGTACGCACCCTTTTATTAAAACAATTGCACATATTATTTAAACTATTCTTGCACCACATATTTGAATATCAATTAATCCAATTCGTGATGGGCTAAATGAATTTACTTTTAAGCAATTAATCACATGTTAAACATATTATGTTTGAGTTGTTTGCTGTCGCGCTTTGTATGCACTGAGATAGAACTTGAACAAGAAGCTGAGAGACAGGGTGTTTCTCTGGGAATCCATTCCACGATTTCGGACCGCGTTCTAAGTGAGGCAGGTTAGGTGTTCCCATATCTGCCACCAGGGGCTACTAAACACTGCTACACCAAATCCAATACGGGCTGTCGAAGCCAGTGGCACTGTGTGCTGGCAGCGTTTGTCTATATGCCATTTAAACAGCTTAACCGACGAGTCAACTGGCGTAAATTGGTAGTATTTTTAAATGTCGCACTCTATTAAATGTTTAAGTGAATAAACTACATGCACCCGGTATGCACAGGGTTCAAGACTGACCGCGATATGTCTAAATCCGCGTTATAATGGGGCCTGACCGCATGACAGAACATACCTTATCAACAGCAAAGACCTGCTGATCTTGGGGACCAAACCCAAAGCAATTTTCCCCCTGCACATCTTTGTGGCTAATAAAGTCGACAACTCCGGGCATCTGAAGGGCGTCTGAGGCATCGACGCTGATGAGTCGGGCGTGAGCTTTGCTGCTGATGACAAACGCCAGTGACAGCTCTCCTACAACACAATCAGAAATGTCTACTGAAGACAAAATGTCTGAAGAAATCCGCAGCTCACTTTGTGTAAAAAAAAACAATTAAACAATGTTTAGGTCACAGATATTTTTTTATTGTGTATACAACGATCTCGATCAATAGTGACATCGACCAATTTAGTAGCAATGTGCAACAGCGATGCTCGTTGACAACGACACAGGCGTCACCCAGTGATGCACAATAACTAAAACACATGCTAAGATAATAACATATATTAAATATACAAATAAAATGATACATTTGTATCTACAAATACCTCATATACATTGAGACAATACATTGACACAACGACGCAAACGGACAATGAAGCAAACTGACACAAACTGACAGTAGCAGGTGTAAATAATAACTAACACATTTTTTTAAATGAAAACCGATTGTAGGTACCTGAATATGGGCGAATATCATCAATATACGTCGCCTCTCCTGTAGTTTGTTGGGTGGCCGCCAGGTGGGGTAAAGCGCGACCAACTGGGTCAAACTGATGTTGCTTGTCTTCGACCTCCTCATACACTTGACTGCCACAGCCTGGTTGTCGTTCAAACACCGATGTCGCACTCTGGTATGTTGGTGGGACCATTTCCTTCTGCTGTGGCAACACATTTACGTTAAATTAATTAATGTAATATAATACTAAGAAAAACATGGCAAAATAGAGCAAATTAACATGAACAATTTCACTCGAGCAAAATATTAACACTTATTTTCGTGCAATCATGCAATAAAACCATGTTAATGCAGAAAAGGTGCATTCTTATATAGCGCGGTATCGAGTCAATGGGACTGTTCAAAGCGCTTTACAATTTACAAACCCAACTCCCCCCCCCGCTGGTCTCACTTTAGAATAATTTTGATGACTCGTTGTTTCAAATGTGTTATTTAGTTTTGATGAAATCATTGAATAAGCTATTAAATAATATTTAAAACTATTTGTTTTACTGGATCCGGTCGAAATTCGCCGAAAAAAGTGGTCTGGCTTTGTATACAATGACATTCACATTTTCGCAAGTTACTCGATCTAATGATCAAAATCAATTCCTTCACTGAGTTTAACAAATGTATACACTCTTTTATTGAACCAATTGCATTACTTAAACTATTCGTGCACCACATACTTGAATACCAATGAACCCAATTTGTGATGGGCTAAATGAATTGCTATTTAAACAATTAATCACTTGTTAAACAGGTTATTTTAGTTGGTCCATCACCTGTTTGCTGTCGCGCTTTGTCTGCACTGTGAGATAGAACTTGAAGAAGAAGCTGAGAGAGAGGGTGTTTCTATACGAGTCCATTCCCTCGGGCACCCCCGGGGGTAGGGACAGCTCCTCTGCAAGCAGGTCACAGGCTTCTGGGATAAGATCACCATCCCATTTCCTGAAACAAGCAGTATACAGTTTATTTTATACCAGTAGTTTTTCGTACTCGTGCAATAAATAATAAGGAGAGACTGGCTATTGTATTATGGTGATAGGTTCAGTAAAAATACTTCCTAGAACATGAATTAACAGGTGGATAAGTATTCCTATTGCAGGGCCAAGCTTTTCCCCATGTTGTAATGCACAACAACATTACGATATGGAAAAGGTTCTGACTTCTGTAGTTATATCTGCACTTGTTAATGCAATATTTGATGAGGACTTTTTCTGTTTTACGGAAGCTTAGGGGTGCAAAGCATATACTTGTTTTAACTATTGAAAACAATAAACCAAACATGTCATTATACTGCAATGTGTTTGAAAGTATTGAACAAAACTTTGATATATGTTAAAAATTGCATATTGCAATGTTGCAATACGCAATACTCAATTTCTGGCAATTTGTGAGAGATGGTTGTACTGGAGCACGCACGTACGTACGCACGCACGCACACACGCACGCACGCACGCACGCATGCACACACACATACACATACTATTGTTATACTGTTTGATATCTTACTTTCCCACCAGGTTCCCTGCAGTGTTGGTTGCCATGACTGTGTGGGCATCCATTCCGCCATAACTCAATGACAGTTCTTTGATGACGTCACCCTCGTCCTCTAGTAATACTCTCATGCCTGCGTTGACAATGGCAATGGCATCTTGTCTGCGATGGGACTGCTTGTAGCCTTCAAAGTACTCATTCTACAAATGTGTCACAGATATGCCATTCACTAACATAATGTAAGCAAGACAGTCCTTAAGATATTTAGGGAAATTAGAGAAAGAACCATGATAGAATGCCAGTTCTTGACTGGTTATGTAGTTTCGTTTGGTTGAAAATAAAGGCACTTTCATCGATAAAGAATGCACATTTGCATTATCATAAAGGCTGAATTGTCAACGGATTATTGTATTTATTTCTTAATAACATAAGAGAAAAAGCTAAAATATAATAAATATACTTATAATTACCTGTCTTGTGAATGGAATGAGGATGTTGAGAAGAATTTCGTTTGATTTCAGCAACTTTTTACGGTAACCTTGGAAGAACTCTTCATACATGCAAATGGTCCGCTGCCCTCCTTCTATAAAATACCAAGATAATACAGGCCTACATGTAAATTATGCCCACGATTCCCAGGTTTTAGGTTAAATTACTGTGGTCATTGGATTGTTGTAATTACAATATTACGGTGACACATATTAGTATCATGTCATAAATTATGATGCATTCTAGCACTGAATATAAAATCCACCAGAATTTATAATAGTTTAGTATCAAAGATGGAACATAATGTAACTGCCAAGAAAGTTAAATAATGTGAATTTTATTCAGTTTTGGACAATCTACACTTATAACAGATCAAAACCCTCAGCGTAATGTTTGTATATTGCATAAGCCGTCATCAAGTTATGTATGAAGAGATAAAGGTAATTTCTCAATGTAACAGAGTGAAACGTGTACATTACGAAATACAGATATGGGAGTAAATTGTCAGCTTAAGGAACATGTCGCTATATTTTCATGAAATTCAATTACACATATAAATAAATCAGACATTTTTAAAGCGCTGTGTATCCAAATCAAAACTAGCTCAAATGCGCTAAATTGAGTAAAATAAGTTAAAAAAAATTAAATATGTTAAAATATGTTAAATAAATAAATAGGTATATATATATATATATATATATATATATATATATATATATATATACTGCTAAGTTGGAAATGCAACGTGCATATGATAGTCGTTGCCATTTTTCCTATAGGTGGCTCTTGGTGTAGCTTTATAAAACAAAACTTCATATCATTGGTGTTGTCAACAATAATGCTATCAAGGCTGCGTGAAAGTCTTTAAAACCATCTTGAAAGCGGCAACAGAGCTGGCTGATGGCCAGAATGTGAAGATGACATACCTTTGCTGGCAACGGTAACCTGACATATCGCGGACAGAAACAATGGATTCAGATCCGAGATGGGACTGGCCGTCATGATACCGCCTCCAATCGACTAAAATAAATCAAAAACAACCTCAAACAATACTAACAAATATTGGTTTTCCTACCAACATTTCATATGACAGTCAAGTGGTTACTCACATTACTTAAATCCTAATAAAATCAATGTTGGTCTACAATATTTACATTTGCTTACGAAATTGCTAATATTAACACATCAATACCTACTACAAATTCATGTTATACACAAAGTTGAAATATAATCGTTTTTACACACCATTTAACTAAGCATTTAAGAAAAACACTTTTTTACCATGATCATAATATGTCAATTTAGCACGACAATAACGTCTACAAAATAGATCAAATTCTATGTTAAAACTCTGTCTTAAATGATTTAGCCCACCACAAAGTGATGTTCATTGACATTAAAATCTGTAGTGTATGAATTGTGCAGAATATATATTTCAAGGACGGATCTAAGCTTGTTGGCAGGAGGGTCTCAGTCAGTCGTAGTCATATCATTCTACTTATGAACCGGGGGAAGGAGACGGCACACGTGTCGTTTTAATTACGTACGGGGCCTAGGGGGTTCTTGGTACCCATCTTGGATCTGCTGCTGTATCTTAAAAAAATCATTGAAAGAACTGACCTGGCAAGAATATAAATAGCCTTATGTCGTAGTATATCTATATACGAAGCCAGTTTTGCAGTTTTTTCTCTGATTTTTGACCGGAACACAGAATTTCGTCACATGATGATTTTACCAAAACTAAATACCAAATTTGAACGAATCAGCTGTCGTAGTCAATACAAAATAAATATCCTCACGGAACGAGTCTAACCAAGGTGAGCAAAAAGGTATTGAGGAGGGATTCATAACATGATCCACAGTATTTTTTATCGATATTTACACCAGCATTCCTAACTTGTGTCCCGGCGAACCACCTCAACATCTCAATGATGGCTGCATATATACGAGTCTTGTACTCTACAAACAATATTACATTAATATATTTTTGCAAAGAGGATCACACAAATTACAACAGCAGCAAAAACACAACAATGTATGTAACACATTTGTGAGAATATCCCTAAAGGTGAGGTCAGACAAACACACACCTGGATGGTTGGCTGCAGAAATAATAGGACAGAGAAGCAACTGAAGGCTCTTCTTTTTAAACGTACATTTTTTTCTGAAACCTGCCACGTTTACCTCAATGACACAAACATTTTCGTATTCACAATTTTAACTTGTATTTTAATTATTATTTTAACTTTTTCCTCAACTACACAAATATTTTGGTATTCACAATTGTAACATGTATTTTAACTGGTATCTCAGCTTTACCTCAACGACATAAACGTTTTAGGAGTCACAATTTTAACTTGTTTAAAAAGTATGTTAATGTATTTTTTATTTATTGGCAATTATTGTTTTAAGCTTAATCATTTTCCATTGAGTGAAACTTATGTATTGCAACTGGTCTTTGAAAGGCTAAAGCAGTCAGATTGATTGCAGAATAAGTTGCTGAGTTATTATTATTATGTTAATAGGAGGAATAATAGTAGTTGTGATCTACCCACAAACTGGTCAGTCTTAGTACCTGGTTCGCTGCTGACCAGTTCCTGAAGAATCTCCTTCAACGTGGTCAGTGTATTGGACGCTCCAAGCCAGATTCCTGCTGCTGTCCGCTCCACAAAGAGCAGCTCCGGGATTTTAGTCCCATCAATAACCACTGGGTAATGCAGAGACTTGGACTTCCAACCAACTCCTGAGTGAAAGCAATTCCTATATCATGATATAAATATGATACACCAGAAAAAAAACATGTATATTACTAAAGTTTGAGTTCGTCAATGTTAATTTTTTTAATCATAAAACAGTTTACTAATGGAAGTGATTTGTTTATTTACAATTAATACTACCAGCTAAAAATTATGTTAAATTTGTTATCTTCTCATTTAATGTTGAACTGTTTAATTCAAAACAAATGCAAAATGTAATATTAAGTTTTAAGTCACTTATCCAACAACGGCACAAACTAAGGTACATATGCAAGATTCCAAAATGCAAAAGTGTATAACTGAAACCACATTTACCGATACACATATTGCGACAACAAGGGAACTTGCGTACCCACTTCCGTGTTGCCAATAACCAACTCTGCTTCAGGGTATGTGGATTTCAAGGTCAGCAGGTCATCGAGCGATGTTGGACGGTACCATGTGACGCGGTCTGACGAGAAGACCAGTCGAGTCTTGTCAAGTCCGTCATTCAGCTGGGAAGGAACAACAAACTATTCAGTTAGTTATCACATCAGACGATTTCCTTGAATTTTCCATATAAATACATAAATCTAGGTAATGCCAGGTAAGAGCTACTTAAGAGGCATCATTACAAATATATTGGGTTTTATTATTCTTTCGAAACTATTTAGAGAAACAATGTTCTATAACATTATAAAGGAGAATATGATGTGTTCAAAATCATTTCTTTATATTATTCTTGCAAATTAAATTTGTGTGGACCTAACAAGGCATGTGTTCCAAACAACTGTTTCAAAGTGTCACTTGTCAAATAATCTATGTAGGTTTCAATGAAAATGCTATACAACGTTCTAGAGTCACATGCATATTTAGTAACGCCACATTATTGAGAAATGCTTTTAAAAGCATACGATACCTGTGTAGTCATCCAGATAAAACCACATACCTGCAACTCACTTGGGAATATGGGTTCCTGAGATGGGTCATAGGGAAGACATTCTGAACTTTCTTCCATTTTTGGTTCCTGGATATCATAGAAAACATCAGTGTGTGGCTAGTAATACTTCAGGCATATGTAAAGTACATCTATATTTTATAGTTAGGTAGGGCGGGGGTAGGAAGAAGGAAAGGTGGGATGAAGAACGGAGACAGGTCAGGAGAGATGAGATAGGGAGGAAGGGAGGGAGGGATGGGAGAGAAGGGAGAGAGGGAGTGAGTGAGCAAAGGAAGTGAGCGAGTGAGAGAGAGAGAGAGAGAGAGAGAGAGAGAGAGAGAGCGAGAGCGAGAGCGAGAGCGAGAGCGAGAGCGAGTGAGTGAGCCAGTGATTGAGGGAGTGTGTGATAGTGAAAGAGTGGGAGTTAAACGTTTATATCACAGAAAATACAGTGAGGCAACTGAAACACGTAGAACCTTCTAGCAGTCGACACGACAGTGACTTCATCTCACACAGAGCAGAAACCCTGTACACTTCAATACTGCAGCTAAAATACCCACAAATACAAAATAGTGAGGCCATGATTAATCTGTACCTCCGAGATTGTACTTTCTTGCGCCTTCTTGTTTTGACAGCACTCTTCACCCATGGGGCATTGGAACTCCTGCAATTAATTCAGTAATGGTAGTCAAGCTGCAGTAGCAATTAAGCATACACAAATACAAACATAAGATACAATCTAATTGTTTCAAACAAAAGTTACTTGCTGTAAAATACAATTGAAAAATATGTTAGAAACAGATCCATTATTGGCAGCTTACACGTATTTATTGTATCTAGTCAAAATATTTCTATTCTGGACATAGTTATACACATTATTAGGACATAAACAACATGTCATATGATTAAAACATATATTAATATCGTATGGTTAAAACATTATATTAAAACATTCATTAACACATATATACAGTATTAATATTATATTGCTACAACTATGTTTACTCAAAAATTTTCAACAAACTTTAAACATTCCACTTTTCTGAGGTGGTGAACGATATTATGTTTAGGTAATTGTTAGGTATGGTGTTGTTTCAAATTACGTTCTGATAATAATCGTGATATAAATAAAAGTGTTATTTGCAATCCAAAAACTATTTTAGTTAATTTCTATTTCATTATCATTATTATAAAGACAAATATTGCTTAATATTTCATAAACTAATGTACATTTAAGTTAGCAAGATAGTTATATATATTGCTATTTTAAATATCACAAATGGAAAAAAGTTAATACTAATGTATGCAGATAGAATTATTCCCATAGATATTTTATCTATAGGACATCATGTTACAACATTATATCTAAGTTACTAAAGCCATTTAAGTATTGTCCACATTATGTATTATACATGTGTTAATTATGTATTATTTCAAGGTTAGAATTTGCACAGCAATTAAATTAACATATACACACCGGTACATACCTGTATTTTAGTCAAATTCAACTTCAAATCACTCACCTTTGTGAAACTTCGGAATGCATCCAAGATAGGCCTGTAGCCAGTACAACGACACAGATTACCTATAAACAAAATACTGTAATTGTTGCTGTAGTACATATATTTAGTCATTGTAAACACCCTTGAACAGAGTTGTACTCTGGATATGGGTGTAAAAAATAAAGCGCATTATTATTATTATATATATATATATATATATATATATATATATATATATATATATATATATATATATATATATATATATATATATATATATATATATATATATATGTATATATATATATATATATGAATATGTATATGTATATATATATATATATATATATATATATATATATATATATATATATATATATATATGTATATATGTATATATGTGTGTGTATGTGTATGTGTGTGTATCGGTTAAATACTGAGTAAACACTGCTTTAAAATCAAGTAATACAATAAATAATTAAAATGCAATAAAACATAAACCATGTTAGTGACGATATATAATAGTTAAAAAAAAAAGGTTATATAAATAATCTTCAAACGCTGTGTACATATATATATATATATATATATATATATATATATATATATATATATATATATATATATATATATATATATATATAAATATATATATATACACGTATATACATATATATATATATATATATATATATATATATATATATATATATATATATATATATATATATATATATATATCTATATATATATATATATATATATATATATATATATATATATATATATATTATTAGACAAGTGCCACTGGTATTGTTTTTATACAAATATAAGCATTCACCTTGAAGGTGAAGTGTCAATCATACAAATATATTTTATATTATTCACAATTTTGTAATTATTGCTACTTCCGTTGCAGCTGTTTCTGCTGCTGCTACTAACAACCACAGCCACCTCCCCCCTCCACCAGTGATGTGAACATATTTTGGCAGTTTCATTTCCTTTTTTATCACGAACATGACTGCACTGGTACTATAAAACTTGAACTATGTTGTAACTAACTATAAATATTAACATATATGAAAAGGGGACCAGTTCAAACACTATTCTTTCTAAACAATGTTAATATTAATGTTATTCAAAATGGCACAGATTTTCTTAAATGTTGTTATGTGTTTGAGACAGATGCTTACACAATGTATATACCCACCCTCAAACGCATTCTCTACATCAGCCATAGAAGGGCAGGGGTTGTTACGAAGCAGCGTGTACATTGACATCACCATCCCCGGTGTACAGAAGCCACACTGACTACCATGTGACTTGGCAAGTCTCTCCTACGGACAGGAAAAACATGTATAAGAATGGTCAAATTGTAGGAAGAGAATGTTTGCTACACTAATGTTCTTAAATTCTTCTTCTTCCCTCTCGGTCCCTTGAGGGGTAGGGGCCATATCACTTAGTATGTTCCGCCCTTTCGATGAGTTATCTCCATCCATCCTGATCTTCTGTCATTATCTTTCACTCTCGGCTGTTCACCTCTGCCTTTTTGAGATCTCTCTTAACACTGTCCTTCCATCTTACCTTTGTCTGCCTCTTCTCTTTCTACTACCTTTTTCTTCAAGTGAATCAAAATGGCATATTGCATTGGAAATACTGATGTTTTTCCTAGATGTAGAAAGGCATATGTCGATTTTAGGGAACGTTTCTCTTTAAATCAATATTAAAAATAAACTATAACTAAACTATTGCATAGGCAGCAACAACAATGTCTCTTAGTGTGATACACTTGACCTACTTGGACAGGATGTAGCCTCGTTTTGGTGTCACCAATGGCCTCGGTGGTAGTGAAAGCAAGGCCATGCATGGAGCATAGAGGGGCGAGACACGCGTTGACAGCGAAGTGACTGGTGGCTAAGGAACTTCCTATACAGAACACATGCACGCACGCACGCACGCACGCAAGCACGCACGCACGCACGTACGTACGCAAGCACACACACCCTTAGAAAAAATGGTCCTGGCCAAATTTTAATGAAATACATTTGTATTTAGTAATCGCTCAAAAGTTGAAATCCGCTTCCATAGCCACAAATATAAAAGGATGCCCTATTATGTTTAATATAGGACACCCGATGAGAACAAATGTTGGTGAGCGTATATTAAAGTAGAGCATGGTCGTTAAACTCAGCACTTGTGCAGTTGATGAACACTTGTGGTTACGCAACAATGTACACAGTCACTTGTATAAGTCAACATCCATGGAGTCATTTTTTTAGAAAGTTTGACATAACACAAGCTACTTAAGCGTCAACACTTTGCATGACGTGAATCATAGTAGCAGGGAAATTACATGCGTAAGTGTGTGTGTGTGTGTGTGTGTGTGTGTGTGTGTGTGTGTGTGTGTGTGTGTGTGTGTGTGTGTGTGTGTGTGTGTGTGAGTGTGTGTGTATGCGCCTGTGTGCATTTGCGTTCATGCTTGTGTTTCAGGAAAGCCCTTAGTTACCCTGACCTGCTTGATAGACATGAAGTATATTAAAAACTCCAAAGTCTATAAAAGAATGTCATTAATGTGTAACAGTTTTTTTTAAGTAACACTAGCGCCTACACACTAGTGACACAGATGACAGCACTAGTGAGTCTAGTGACACCGACAAAGGATACTGAATGTGCTGCTTGACGCGGTCGTACTTGGACACCATGACGGTGCATGCCCCGCAGCCCCCCTCTCCACACCCCAGCTTCGCTCCTGTCAGTCGCACTGGGGCAAAGGGTTAAGGATGACCACCTACTCAAACAAGTTCTTAACAAATTCAAAAGCACTATCCGAAATAACCACGAAAATATGTGAATGGTCATAGTCAAGTAGTTATGTTAGCAGTCATCAACACTGTTTTTAATACCGTCACACTTATTAATATCATTATAAAGATGATTAATACATATTTTATTGTATTTACCCCATCTGTTCTAGCCCCGTGGAGCTACTGATGCTAGATAACAAGACTGTCATCCACAGCAACAAGTTCCAGATGGCAGTTGTGGAATCTGTATTGGAATCAGTTGTGGAATCAGTGGTATAATCAGTTGTGGATCAGTAGTGGAATCAATTGTGAAATCAATAGTGGAAACAGTTGTGGAATTAGTAGTGAAATCAGTTGTGGAATCAGTAGTGGAATCAGTTGTGGAATCAGTAGTGTAATCAGTTCTAGAATCAATTCTGCAATCAGCTAAGTTGCTCTTTTTTATATTTGTTCCAGCTTTATTTATGTTCGGCTGACGATATGGCATCCAAGCTGTATAGAGTCTTCTAAATGATGCCCAATTATTGCATTTGCTCTCTCTATCTCTCTCTGTCTCCCCCCCCTCTCTCTCTCTCTCTCTCTTTCTTTATGTAAACTAAACCGATATTTCATTGTTCTGCTGAGCAAAGGATAAATATCTGACAGCGGCAGGAGACATACACAGATGGAACATTATGTACTTTAAAAAAACAATACTTGTCAAACAGTAAAATCACTTACAACAGTCTTCAAACACAACTAAATATTTAAGAGCATCTTAAGACTTTCCACAAACACCAATCTAGCAAAACAAACATGTGCATCATTATGACATAGCCACCTGCTCGAAATGTGGGATTTGAAACCAGTATCATAACAAAGCACTTCTGACAAATATATGTTAGAATTCAGTAAATGTTACTTTGTAATTAGTTACATGCATTTATGATGATAAATTAATAAAATAAGTTTGAGAGGATACGGTTGTCGCGCAGATATTGTAGCAAAGTCTCCTCCGGGTCAGGATTCTTCTCCACAACCTAAGATAGAAAGACTCGGTAACACAAAGTTTAGAGCAATCAGTGGGTAGTTAAGAGAATACAATGCAACTGTGATACCAAACAATAGTAATTAGTTTACTACTAAACGTAAAAACATGCATATATTTGCTATACGTATACTAAATCAGCAACACTGTTGTATTATTAAACAGTTATTAATAACAGCACTACTGTTTGCGTTTCATATAAATAACAATGTCTTTCTTAAAAAAAACAGTATATGTATCTCTGTCTGTCTACGTGTTTCTGCTAGTTATTCACATTTATTAATCATAAAAATACAATAGTTTTGTCTTCAATAAATGCTTAATTATTATAAAGTTGATGATAAATTAGATGAGCTCTCCTAAAGTAATATAGTTTACATCGATTCGGGGTAAGTTGCAAGTTTTATCATTGCGGCAAAATGTAACATACTAGTATAATTACGTAATGGCTTTGAATTATTTTAATACATGTCTAGCATATATGACAACTTATAAGACTTGATTGGTCCTGGCTAAAAACATACAACACAAATAATCTACCCACCTTCCTTATTTATAAATGTATCTGAGTTATATTACCACCCTGCATACGGCCCATTTCTAATACACCAAATGGACGGATTGTTTGTGATCGCCGGGTTTCGCGAAGACAATTTTCGGGCGTAAAAACAATTACACATTTTGTTTCTTCCGGCGGCCAATTTTGACGATCAGCTGATGAATACTGCTGTAATATGTGCATTTTCCCCGGGTGGTCGTGACCACCCGGTCAGTGTATATTTGGAAAATTGGAAGTCACGCCAATGGTCAACACTGACCAGCAGTGTTTATTATTTTAGATATCCACTATTTTGAGGCTTTTGAAATATAATGACTGAAGTAAATTTGTTCGAACATTTGAATAAAAATACGCATGTTTTAATTAATTCCACTGCGGATGTTACCTGGACTACACTACATATTTGGACATCAATGAATCAAATTTGCAAAATCGGTTGAGGATGGACTTTTAAAACACTGCTTAACTGCGTATGTAACCGCCAGAGCGTAACTATATTTATGACTAGAGCTACCAAAGAAAGAACAGCATAGGGAAAGTCACACGCACACCGGTAGACTAGCAAAAGTTATCCGTTTTTTCTTTAAAATCGTACCATTTTTTACCTTTTCAACGAATCCACGTGATATCACATGTTAAAACTATTGACGAACATATGCTACTACCTTGTGAAATAACTTGCATTGTTAGTTTTTTTGTAGGGTTTTGGGCTTTACGAATTTTATTTGCATATATACCACATTAAATTATATCATACCATCGTATAGGACTATAAATAAACTTAATCAAGCAAAAACTCCAATAATCAAATCAAATCAAATTGAAAGCGGGAGTTCAGGAGGATGTTTGAAAAATTGCAACAAACCGGAGATCTGCCGCCATATTGGGAGACTTGGAAGGTCTGTAATAAGTTGACGGCTATACCTCGGGAAGGATAAATCACACCTCGAGCGTGAACAAACATCTCAATTGCGGTCCGTTCATCGTCACGGTACCCGCAGGGTCACCGAGGACGGTCTAAGCTGACCAATACGATATGTGCAGCAAAAACTCGAACTATTATTGTGCTATACTGTATTAGATTGATTACCTTCTAACTATTACTGTGATATATTATATAGATTACCTTCTTGCCATTGACAAAGAACACGAGTTCGTCTTCGGCGTACGTAGACATTCTATTGTTGTCCGCTGCCAGCTTTTATTCTTTACTAAAGTAACCAAATTACGTGCACTGACGCACCGCTACCGGACACAGCGGTTGCATATCCCTCGATGACCCAACTGTAAGTGAACAAAGTACACTGTCGTATGTGCATATGGCAGATCTGTAATTGGACCGCCAACTAAAAAATATACACGAGTTTTAGTCACGCGTTGAATGTATGACCCAACGACGTTGAAAATATGCACAAACAAACAAATGAACTATAAGTATGGCAACTGGATACACTGGCTGTTATTTGTAAATTATAGAAATGTCAAAATACAGTGCATGACCCTGGGCGTTTTCAGGGCCTGAAAAAGGGGGGTTCCCAGTTACTATCTCACACCGGCATCTTGGGGAGGTACCCTGTGCCTGTGTTGTACACTGTGGCAGTGGTGTAGCCCGTATGAACATTGTTTTTCAGACTTTCCTGGTAAATTCATTGACAGTGATGTGGAATACAATCTTGTTTCACTCTACATTTATATAGCGCCTACTGGAAACTTTCCAGTGTCGATTTTAGTAACACAGTTGCCCACCCCTGTACTGATAGCAGATAGACTGCCTGAATTCCAGCACAGGATGCAAACATGTCAGTTACTAGGAAATAAGGCAGCTCACGTGTACTCTTGCAACATGCCGAAGGCCACAGAGAAAGCATCATCTTGTCGGAAATGAAAGCGAGATTCCACGCCGACCCAGTCCCATTATCAACCTCCGATCACTGGGCTGTTCAAGGGGAGAAGGATAGTACAATAAATTATAGGTGTCAAGATGTAGGAAAAGAAAAATGCAGAAATTATGTATCTAATGAATTTCCTGTGTAACGGAAAAAAAAGTAATACTACTAAAATATGATGGTAGTACATCTAAGTTTGCTTTATAATGTAATGTTAATGTAACATTTATACAGAGAACACTGAAATTTGAGTGAAATATTGTATTTTTATATTATTCAGTTCTGAAATATACTTCTGGATACTGGTATCTTACTTTAATGGATTAACAATGCCTACTGGATTTTTTACCAGAAAAAAAGCTTGATTTGTAATTGTTCTGTTTCAGCATTTATTTTACTCATAATTTAATCAAATAAATTGCTCCCTACCTACTGGGTAAATGTTCTCCCACCCTCTAGACAGGAAAAAATTGTTTTGGGAGGGTGTGGTCTAATTTATTTAGAATACAACGACTTCCTGAAACCATGGCTGTGCCGCAGTACTTTGTACTTATGTACTTCTTAAAAAGTGTACTTGAGTATTTTTGTACTTGGGTACACTTTTTTGAGTACTTGTACTGGTACTTAAGTACATTTGCAAACAAAATCAAAAGTACTTGTATTAAGTACATTCCAAAATACTTCAATTTTGAAATACGAACTATTTTCGAATTGTGATCACGTAATAACGAGACAATGAGTTAGTCAAATCACCCACCTATCTATCCCACTGGGCGTCTGTACAAATCCAATGACAATACAATAGGGGCAATTACACCTTGATCCTCGACAACATGCATCATTGCATTTCTATAGGGGCACACCTGGTAACTTATCTAGATGTAATTAGCACCAGGCCTGATTAACACAAGTGCAGGTGCACAAGTGAACAATCCTGTTGAGCACATTTTGAAGACAACTTTGAACCTTAACAGAAAATACGTGCTCAAGTTCAGTGAGCAGTTCAGGTGAGCAAGTCCAACCAGCTCAAGTGGTCAGGCGTGGCGCAGTTGGCCTCCCGCTGTCTGACTGTCCCAGCGTCATCGACTCCTGCGTCTTTTTTTAGCATTGCTGGGAAAGTTTTCAGACCTCTGTCTGACAAGAGCTTTGAGGAGCTGATGTTCATCAGATACAACAACTGAATGAAATGATTTGACAATAAGTCATGTAGTATGAAGTTATGGACTATGAAATGGTATGTGTATTACTATAATAAGTGCAATATTTTGTTTTATCAGTTGTCAATGTATGTGTTTATGCAATGAAATAAATATGTAACATCATCAGGGATATATTATTTCGTTTCTTCAAATATGTATATTTGATAACTTATTCCATTTTAAAATTTCTTATCACAATACCCAGAGTACTTCCCTCACAAACAATAATATCCACGCATACATTTACAACCCAGTCCCTACTCTCTAAAACAAACGGATTAAGCCCGCCAAAAACTCAGGTACTTGTATTTAAGTACATTTGAAATGTACTTGTACTGGACTTAAGTACCTTTCCTTAAACCATGGTGTATTGGTATTTAAATACTTTGTCAGTGAAAGGTACTTGTACTGGTACATTTCAAAGTACTGCTGCCCAGCCCTGGTTGTAACACAGTCGTAGAAAATTTACTTAACAGATAGCACCAATGTAAATGTAAAATAAAAGTTTGTCAGATCTTCATTATATAGATCTGATTACAAGTACTAGTAAATAAATCATCCTCATTTCTTTTGTATCCCAGGAACACTTGTTTTGCTGTGGCAGAACCCCGTCCTTCAACATTAGGCAACGATGACACATCTGCGTCCACTACTAGTGAAAAGACACCCGCATCTACTGCTGGTGAAAAGACACCTGTATCTACTGCTGGTGAAAAGACACCTGATTCCACAGCTGATAAAAATACACTGCTGGTGAAAAGACACATGCCTCCACAGTTGACAAAAATACACCTGCATCTACTGCTGGTGAAAAGACACCTGCACCCACTACTGCTGAAAAGTACACATCCAAATATGCAAAATATGGCAAATATGCACAACAATTCAAGGATCTCAGGATAGTGATGTTTCTCAGTGGTGTACAACTTCATCCAGTGGTATTGGTTTGGCATTTTGTACAATGTTTGACAAAGAAATAAACTTAAACACTGGTTGGCTGAAAGACCTAAAGCGTCACGGAGAAACAAAAGCACATTAAACCAAGACTAGAGACACAATCAAGGAACTTTACCTCAGCATTTCAAACCTCCACCCTTGGATGATACGGCAACAAATGCTGAAATTCTCTGGTCAGCCTTTATTTTGCATAGCACCAATTGAATTTTCGGACTAGTGAACATACTTCAAAATTGTTCCAAATGATGTTTCCAGATTCTGCAATAGCCAACCAATTTCAATGTGGTCGTACACAAGCTAAGGCTGTGATATGTAATGTAATGGTCCCAGAACTGAAATCCGACAGTTAGTTAATGCAATGAAGAGTGGTCCATTTTCATCACTGACAGATGTCACAATGGATGTAACAAATATAGAACAATGTAGCATCATTATCATTTATTTTGATACATTGGCGGGTTGTATCAAAGGCCATTTCTATAAGATGCCTATTTTGACCAGTGCCACGGCTAAATCCATATTTAACTCGATAACATCTGCCTTTATATCACTTGGAACTGATGGTGCTGGGACTATGATAAGCTTTATTCCCGGATTACATCAATGATTGAAAGACTTGCAGCCTAACCTCTATTCAAAGTGGTGCTACACTTTGTTGAAAAGAAAGCTGTTGACACATTTTCTGGTCACGTTCATGATCTTCCTGTAGAAATGTAGTATTACTTTAAGAAATCTTACAAAAGAACAGAAAAGCTAAAGGAGTTTCAGGAGTTCTTCGAAACAGTACAACACAGACTACTTAAACCATCTGATACACGGTGGCTTGCCATGCATGTTACTAGTGGGAGAATGACTGTGCAGTGGGAGCCTTCTATAGCATATTTCAACCAACTGATTAAATAATGGAGAATGGAAAAAAGAAAAGAGTAGACAAGAACACTAGAGCTAAGGTTAAGAAAATCAGGATTATGTTCAATAACAAAGGACTGCAGCTATCTTTTATATTCCTCAAAGAAAGATGCTTTACCAAGGTTTATTTATTTTAACACGTTTTTTTTCAAACTGCTTCCCTAGTAGCATGCTTGATGAAGAACAAAAATGGACAACCTTTTAAAAAGATGTACTTATGTGCTTTGTGAAGCCTGACGTCATTAACTCATCCAGTGACCTTCAAAGCATAAATGAAGATGATGATAGCATATTAGATGACAGGGACAATTTCTATTGATGAAATGCAGTAATGTTTAATCTAATAGGACAATTGATGGACAATGGGAATGAGGATGTGGTGGATACATTCTACAGTGAGGTCTTAGCATTCTACAGTGAGGTCTTAGCATTCTACAGTGAGGTCTTAGCATTCTACAGTGAGGTCTTAGCATTCTACAGTGAGGTCTTAAAATTCTACAGTGAGGTCTTAGCATTCTACAGAACTGCAGTGAAGGAAGTAAAATTTCTGGCGTTCAATGATGTTGAACAATCTGAAGTGCTTAAACACACTTTTACAGGGTCAGACCACACTAAGGACCATATTCATGAAACTATCAATGTTGTCCCCTACAATTATAACACAAGAGGAGAAAATGAATTGGAACAGGAGTGTCGTGCATATGATGTGCTTGAGTTATCAGAAAATGTAAAACAGTGATTTGAATTGTCAGACGGTGTTAGGGTATCAATGTTAGTGACAGTGGATGAGTTCTGTTCAACTTGAAATGTGAAGCTGGAATGGTTTTATTCTCAGTATTGCCAGAATAAATGTTTTCTAAGTTGAAATTAACAACAGATAAATTCAGGTCAAAGCCATTAAATAGTGTCCTATCTGTGAACTTTAAAATGAATTCCACTTGTTATGGTTTAAAACCATCATATGCCAGGATAAAAATGCCATCCTCGTCAGGAGGAATATAAGGACAATGAATCTGATTTTGAAGAGTAGTCATCTGATATTTGTTATAAATACCACTGAGTTATTATTTAACATGTTAAATGGAAATGTATTACTCTATAATGGATCTCATTAACCTTACTGAGGCCACTCCTAAATGGACTGGGCTGATCCATTAATTTTTTTGGCCCCAAGAGTGACATTTTTTAAGTTATGTATAGAATACATACTGAAAAACTTGGTAGAATGTTTCGTATCTTGATATCGCAATATTAAGATGCTCTGTAGATTGTTATGAAACCACACTTTAATTATATTATGCCAAATATACATATGATGTCAAATAAGAATAACGATGCCAACGTTAAAGCATAATTTATATTATATATAATGTAGACATGTATGTAAAGTATATGTGGTCAATGCAATTTAAAGAATATGATAATAATGTTTATATCATGTCACGTGCCTGTGATTGTACAATTAAAACATGTCAATTTGCAGTAATTGTAGTCAGGGACTTTATCAGTATGAGTATTTGTGACTCCATATAACCTATTAATGACTCCAAGATCTCAGTCCATGGGAGTCATGAAATTCTGAAATGGCTTCAAAATTAGTATAAAATGTTGTACAATGTCGAAGATTTGTTGTGTCCACGTTGTGTAAAATATCCTATGCTGCCAAAGTGTTTACCATGTTTTTGACTTGCTCTCTCCATGTTGTGTAAATATTATCCCATGAGGTTTTATGATATTATTATTATATATGTTTAGAATAACATTATATAATTAGCATTATATATACTTTATTGCTCATTTAGGTATGATAGTTAAAAGTTGAACAAACCAAATTTCCTTACTTGTTAAACTTTTGTCACCCTATTATTGTGAAATTTAGCTAGTGTCTTGATTATGTAGAATGCGTATGATTTGTGTAGTAAATGAACTGTGTCATTTTATCAAACAGAGGTATTATGTTGTTTATTTAGTAAGTAAAACGGGAACAAGTATACATGGACAGTGTAATCATCGATCTGTTTACCAGGATGGCTGTATTAAATATTTATTATAGCAAGCCACTGCTGTTTCACACTTAAACCTGAACATGTAGTCGCGCGCCACATATACATTCTCTCAATGCCCGTCGCCGCGCTAATAATGTTCCATTGACAAATTCTCAAGATTTTGTATATTGGGCAACCCTGCTAACTCACGACCGGGACGGTAGACAAGTTCATAGTCATAGGGATCAATGCGTTTCTGCATGCGCTGTAGTCGTGGCGATATATGTGATAACAGTTTCCTGATTATTCCGAGTAGTGGCTTATGGTCGGTCTCTACCGTGATTCGTCCATAGACATACTGATGGAATCTCTTTAGTCCGAACTGGATGGCCAGAAACTCTTTCTCAATCTGCGCATAACGTTGTTGTGTATCAGTCATCGAGCGGATTCTCCCTCTTGGAGCAGTGCCATCACTATTCCGCGTTGTGACGCATCAACAGTCAGGCGACATGTTTGGTAGGATCGAACAATTTCAGTTCAATGTCAGCTCTTGTCTGCTCTTTGATATCCAGCCAGACATGCTGGTGGTTTCGATCCCAGTTCCAAGCAACATCTGTCTTTGTGAGATCACGGAGCGGATCTGCCATGATAGACAAGTTCGGACAATACTTGGATAGATAGTTTTTCACGCCGATGAATCGGCGCACAACTTCCTTGCTCTTCGGTACTGGTATGTTTACTACATCAGTGACTGTAAGTGGATCAGCCTCGACACAGTCACTTGAGATGATGTGATCCAGATACTTCAGTTCTTGTTTCTTGCTAACGCACTTGTCGTTGCTGAGTCACAAGTTTCTTCTCGACATCTTTTTTAACTAAGCGAAATTAGTTATTATATGCAAGTAACATTTAATTAAGGAATATCGAATAACTTTCGTGAGGATCTCTCCATGCATAAACTTCATCCCAGCATATTTGATCTATACTCTCATAAAATATAGCAATAGTTTGCGCTTTATATATTCTAGTCTCTATTGGCGTATCTACCTTTGTGATATTAGCAGATATAGTAACTAAAATATTGGTAAGTGATCGGAAATATCTGTATATATTATTCCATGCAGTTGATAATTTGCATCAAGTATATCATTGCTATATATATTATCCATGACAGTGGCAGTAGTTGGTGTTATTATTTAGTTAGTAGGTTTACCGAAAAGGGGTATAAATGCATGTTGAAACATTGCATCTATGTAATCTTTGGTTTCCGTATGACTACCACAATTAATATATACAGTTTAGCTTATAATACAAAGAATGTGTGACTTTATTACTTAAAAACTTCAAATCTGACCTCCTCTTTACCTCCTTGTCTCTTGATTTGTTAAACAACATTCTTTCAGGCGTTCTTCATAACTAAGGTCTCTTAGTTCTGGAATAATTTTAATTGCTCTCCTCTGTATGCTATCAAGCGTATCTATATCCTTGTATACCACATGACGAATAACTATTGCTTGATACAGAGGTAAAATGAGCTGTTCCTTGTATAGTATGTTTCTCCTAATCAACCCAATAATATGTTACCCTTTGAAACTGCAATACCACATTCTGTTCTGAAACTTTCATATCATCACTTATTTTAAGTCCTTTTCTTTTCCAGTAGTACCCAGAACAGTAACTCCCATAATATAGATTATATCCAAATGCCCGTGTCCTATACGTAGGCATTCACATTTCCCAACATTGAATAACATCTGCTATTTTTTAGACAATTTAACTAGTTTGTCTATATCGTTTTGTAACTGTTGTTTATTACCACCATTTTGTGTCATCTGCAAATGGGCTTATGATTTTGTGTTAGGCCACATAAAAATATGTTTGGTTTCATCAGAAATCCGGGTGATTTGTTCTGCCGTCCGGAAGAAGAGGATAATTGATAGATTTCTCCTTTCCATCAGACACAGTTTTGAGCTTGGGCTTCCAGCTCTTTCCATTTGTATTCTGCTTTTGACATCCCTGCTTCTACTTTTCTGTGCTGCTTGGCCTTTTTCCTTTTTATATACTGTAATATATATATTACACTAAAACCGTTGCACAATCTAACGACATTGACGTTCTCTAGTTTAATAGATCAAACTATTAGTTTCAATCAGTTTGATGGGAGCTTGTCATAACTAAATCAACAAGTATACCACAAACAATGTACATACAAGAAAAGATTATATGTCGTAGAAAATTCACAGTGGCACCTGACTAGATGTTTGATGCAGCTAGCATTTGATCCACCCAAGTCATACATAAATTCACATAAATTAAACTAATATATAAACTGTTTACATAGATTGCATGACTATGCGTATCAGCGATGTGTGCATGTGAGTTTAAGTAGGTACATGTAGCAGTTTGACACACAAACGTGTATATTGTGATATAACTGATGTTAGGTTTTTGCTCGTCATCATACAACTAAAACAACTAACAACTAAGGTTGGGATTGAAACTTACATATCAGTGGGGAATTCATAAGATAATGTCTATATTATAATAATTGCCATACCACTGTTTTTATATTATATTGTAATCATAATATGTATAAGTCGTATTTGTTCATTGGTGGCTGGTAGAATCATGTATGTTTAAGTAAGAAACGTTGGTGCTCTTATTTAGTGTTTAAAACTTGTGGGAGGAATGATCCATGTGTGCCAGGGCTTAGTTGCTAACTTTCTTTATATGATAATGTAAGTTTTCCGTATAATTGTTTCAAGGATTATACAATTTACAGCGTTTCCAGAAAAAAATGCCAAAACCAGCCATAAACAACATGGGGTAATCACGGGTTTGTAATAGTTCAACGCCTTAATAGGAATCAGAGTAACACTGATACTGGTTAACCTATTTTAAAATGTTTTTGTAATGATTGATATATTATATACAGTCAGAATTTATAACTTCAGAAACTTGATTAGAATTCTAAAAAACACTTTTTCATTGGAAAACTGCAAAGTCTGCAAGTTGACGTGTAAGTTTTAGAAGGGTTTTTTCTGTAGCTTCAGAACAAAATGCATTGGCTGTGCGAGATGGTTGCTTATAATGATTATTTTAAGATTGCTGTGTCCTCTGTACAGTTTATATATCTTCCTCGCAGTGAACAGTGCAAGAGATTGTTACGAAAGTTATATATTCTACATTATGGTATTTGAGTCAGCTTGTAGGCATTCAGTATTGTTTAAATAAAAACATTGTCACAAAAGTACGACTTTGACAAATGTATTGTTTATCTACATTTACTGCTATGTATTATTTGTCACATGGTGGCAGCCCCTGTGACATCACAGTGTTGGTCACATGGCCTAGTGAGAATGGACCTGGATCAGGCATTAACAAAAAGACATATATATTATTTTGTTATTAAAATTTTATTTCAGGTTAATTACTATTTTCAATTATTTCTTTAGTTATATAATTATATTAGTCGCAAATTGAGACCTTGCATGGAATTATGAATGACACCGTATGTTGGCATGCAGTTTAAACTTTTTAAACAACGGGACATTTCATATAACACATGTACTCTTGGTGTAGTCATTGTAATGTAATCCTTGAAACCTCTACCTTGCCCTCCCAAAACACCATGACTGGCATCGCAGCTTCATCACAGTTATTGTACGTCTCCATTTACTCTTCTTCAGCTTAATCTTAAACTTAACTTTAAGGTCATATATTTAATGCATTCATAACTGCATATCTACCGGTATATTTAAAGTAAGCAATATCTGGAATTTATATAATGTGATGTTGTGGTGTATCAAAAGTTCCAAAATTGATCACATCAGGAAATTTCATTTTTCATTTAGTTTCACAATGATACATCATCATAATACTATGTATTGTTACAGTTTCCTTTGCCAGGTTCCTGTCTTGCTGCTTTAAGGGTCTACAACCCATGGGGTGTAGGTGCCTTTCTCAGCTTCCGGGAACTACAAACAAACACATTACTTAAATACAAAATGTTACTACTAAACTACATTTCATCATGTAATGATATCTTCAAAACATAAATCAATGACATTTGATGTAATTCACTAAGATCATAATCATGATGTTATTACCTGGTTCATAATAATAGCAGAGTGAATATGTTTGAAAACAAGGTTGACACATATTTCAGGAGGGCGGCTTACAGATAGAAGACAAATGTTGTACTCTCGATAAGCCAATGGCTTCTTTGCCCACTTGCCACCTGCGCTTTTGCTTTGGATGGCAATCTTGTTCAATCTTGTAAAGTATTAATAAAGATACTTCTATTACTATTAGTCGTCGGAAATCCGAACTCAGACGGGCATCAGAACAGAAATGGGTAGTCAATCTCAAAATCGATATGCACTGGTAAAGTTGTCAATAGATGGATGAGAACGCTACGGAACTAAGGAGGGTGAATGTGGTGAAAAAAGGTCCAAAATGAACATTTAATAATGAAACATTCACAAACACATCCCCTCTACGACACAGACATCCCTTATTGCACCCACCCTGTCGCCCTACCTGTTTGGTGAACTGGTCGACACACGCCATGCGGATTTTCTCGGCCGTGGCCGGACTGTTCAGTTGGAAGGAGTCATTGAGTCCAACGTCAGCGCGGGCTGCCGCGATCGCATGTCTGATGGCGAAGAAGACGGAGGCCGCGAGGAAGAGGGGAGGCTCACCGATAGCCTGGAACAGTATCAGTCAGAATGTAGTGCATTGAAACATATTAACACAAGGGAAGGTTTAGTGAAAAAGGTTTTTCAAACAACGATGAATATGTGCTAAATATGTGAGGCAGAACCAACTAATGTAGGACAGAGACATGGAGAGCGGATATTACTATAGCCATGATTACTTACATGAATAACATGTATTAAACATAGTGAAGTTATGCTGCAGTTATGTGTGTGTGTGTGTGTGTGTGTGTGTGTGTGTGTGTGTGTGTGTGTGTGTGTGTGTGTGTGTGTGTGTGTGTGTGTGTGTGTGTGTGTGTGTGTTTGTGTGCGCTCGCGCGCCGCGCGCGAGCACTCGTGCGCGTGTGCTTTTGAATGTCTGTGACAAGTGCATACTGAGAAATGGAACTTTTGAATTCTGTTATAAAAAATAATTAAACGTTTGATTTGAAATCATTCCATTTGTTGTCCCAACTTTGTGTTATTCATTGTAGCAAATCACGACATTTATCTGATGTAATTAGTCATCTTAAAGTGTCATTTTATCAACTCATTAATTAATAAGGAAATACAAAAATATATATATATATTTCTAACTTACAAATGACTGATCTCTCCACATAGGTCTCACAACGAGATGGTCGTTGTTTCAAGACTCACCTTGGATGAATAGACCGCCCGTGGATTTGAGGCACCTTTCAGGAGCGACACATTAAGTTGTACAGGAATATCAGTGAAACTGGGGATCTTGTATGTGCTCATTCCATCGGTGTACAGAACGCCAGTTGGGGATCGGCGAACCTCTTCCAATAAGAACAAACCATATCCCTACATAGTTCAAATAAATATACTATACATTTACTATTAGAAACAAATATATAAAAGCGCCAAAATCATTGTATTTGCTGGCTTATGTGGCAGTTCAGTATGGTAGATTGTCATACGTAATTTTTTAAGTAATATGTATTTATATAGCTTGTGAATCCATGTATACTGTGTGTTAATATTTAACTTTTGATTGATTCAGAAGTATTGTTTACTGGAAGTGTCATAGTGGACACATTAGCGCCAGCATGTCATAGTGGACAATAGAGCTAGCATGTCATAGTGGACACTAGAGTTAGCATGTCATAGTGGACACTAGAGCCAGCATATAATAGGTCATAGTGGACACTAGAGCCACCATATCATAGTGAACATTTTAGTCATTACAACCGTTTGTTTTGTTTTTATAAAATTATTCCAAAAGGAGACGAGCAAAGTTGATATAATATTTTTTTGGGCAAATATTTAATGCTTCAAGTTAAATAAATTAGGCTGTTGCTATAGGTCTGGACCCGGACGTAGTGCAAAACAGCTGTTGGTCCGGCACTTCATGTGCGAATGCGCAATGAGAACCTGCTGGTAAAAAAATAGTTGCAGCTAGTTCCGTCACTGCCAGACAACGTATGAATCAGGTACTCTCGAATGCCAAATAAACGCATAGGCCAAATAACAGTATGGGGGGGGGGGGGGCAAATTGTTCAAAACAAATAATAGTACAGTGCGAAAAAGCCACTAGTATATTTGCCTTTTTTAGCGCCGAAGCAATATATTTCACCCAACGTGACGCCAAAGCGTCCCTAGAAAAGTACACGGATCGCCGGGTATTTTTTGTTTTTCTGCCGAATATACATAAGCTTTGTTCGTATTCGCGTCACCGCAGATATAGTAACCGCATTTTATATATCTGCGAAAAACCGGGGAATTTTCCGTTTTAAATGGACATTAAAGTGTTATTGAATTGAATACGCAAGCCCTTTTCAGGGGAAACCGCCGCCAGCCGATTACGACCGGTTTGAGGCGCTGCGCACGGCGGCCATTTACGGTCGGTTTACGCGGTGATAATGGCGTTTTAACTAACAAAAGATCATGTCGAGCTTCCGAGAACTAATGATTCTGACAGATTCATCTAATCATGGAAATCTAACGGTCTAACGCTTCGGGATCAAAATCTAGGATCCTCAGAAACACAGGCTTCCGGTAAAAAAATCACGACTGTCGTTCGAAAGGGTGAAAACAAAGGGAGCCACATGCAGCTCCAGTTGGGAGCAAGTGATTTTAGCGAGAGCGGTAAAACGCTCCATAGAGGATTGATTAGCGCTAGCAGTAGGGAGTGAGAACGATTGCTCTCGTAACAAATATACCCTGCATAATTTGCCACGATTATCGGAGAATATAGGCTGGCACAAATGTTTAAATTTAATAATAGTGTAGTGCCAAATAAGGTGCGTAGAGGATGGCATCATTTTTATCAAATAAATACGCGTATAGGGACGCTTATTCGGCACTCAAGAGTATGATAGTATAGGTCCCGCTCCAAAACATTGCAACACTAACTGCCGCACATCTCACGTAGGAGATTAAAAAAACCTATGTTTTGGTCTTCGAAAGGTCGAGGCATGTTTATTGCCATATTAGAACATCTCTGTTGTCAATTATGTATACATTCAAGCACATTTATGTATAAAACTAATTGTACTCGTACTCATTGTCAATCATCTAAGTATGAATATATAATTGTCTGCCTAAAGATGTCTCGAATACTTTTGAGATCGTTAGAAGAAAAGGGACCTAGTCATGCTTTTCCATTAACGACCTATAATTACTTTGTCAAATTTGTGTGTGTCAGATAATATCCCGGTGTTTAGCACCTGGTTTATTAACGATTTGTTGAGCGTCTGCATGCGCACATTATATGCCGCCGGAAATACGCTCACACGCTTACTGCACATGAAAAGAGGAAAGAATGCCGGACCAATAGCTGCACAATTATGCTTACGGGTCCGGAGCGCTATCCACTTCGAATAAATCATGCCACTGTATACAGCCATGTAGAAATAACGTGCAAATTAACATCACACTTTGCTTACGGGTCCGGATCGCTAGCCATTAACATCACACTTTGTACAATTACATTATTCTTGCCTGGCTGAGCTCACCTGGATAAAACCACCCTCGATCTGTCCAATGTCAATGGCCGGATTCAGACTTTGGCCAACGTCCATCACAATATCGGTTCGCAACACCTGCATTAGAGTGACAATTTCACATTTTAAAGTATCGCTGGTCAAAGATTCGTCCAAATAGAAGTAAGAGATAAGTAAGAAATCCTAAAATGGAAGAGGTAAAAAAGTTTCACGTTAGGATCTACGTTTAGAAATTGATATTGTATGAAATATTGGTCAATTTTGCTTTTAAACATACTTTATTCGACCTAATCAGTGTAAAGTATGCTTGAAAAAAATTGGGCCGTGGAGAAATGTCCAGGAATCTGTTCTTATAAGCGCAAACCAAATGTATTTTCTGTTTAACATTAATGGTGTCATTTTGTGTCTAGAATAGAACAACTGAAAAGTGATGCCAACTGTTTAACACCAGAGTTTAAGTTTTTTTTCACACTTGTCAAATTATAATAATTAGAGATCCTGCTGATTAAAAAAGGGAGTGTACACTAACCAGGGCATGTACGCTTATTAGGTTGAATATGGTATTCATATTGCTAGCATTAACACAATCAGTAAATCACTTAGTGTCCTCTGTGAAAATTGATACTTTCTGAACAGACATTTGATACTACGGCGACCAAGACAAACACCTGTGGCATCAAATATGTCATCAACGTTCACCTGGGGTAACTTATAGAATATGTTTTCTTAATTAAATGGTTAAATGACCATTATTTGTCAGGATACTCTCTACAAACAACATTAATTATGCTATTTCAAATGGTTATCCTAACTAAACATGTTGCCTAGGTTACTGACCACGTGGTCACCAGTGAGGGTGTCAATCTGCACCTCGGACACAGCCACGCCATAAGAGAAGTAGTTGAACCTCTCTCCACTGTTTGTCTGCCAATCGTAGTCGGACATCGGAGTTCTTGGATGAGCAGAGTCAGTTTTCTTAAAACTCTTTCAGTTTGATGTATGCATGGTTATTTTTGTCACGGCAAGACTTGTATGTATACTTAATTTCACATAACAGTGTGTCGTACTATGAATATAGATACTTCTATTTGAAGTAGAAATAACCAATATATATATATATGTATGTATGTATGTATGTATGTATGTATGTATGTATGTATGCATGCATATATATATATGTATATATATATGTATATATATATATATATATATATATATATATATATATATATATACATATATATATATATATATATATATATATATATATATATATATATATATATATATATATATATATATAAATACACTGAAAAAATATATAAGAAATAATGAAATATATATATAAATATATATGTTCATCTGTTAGACATGATTTAACTGACTTGTAGAAGCCGGTTGTCGAGAGGCTGACTCGGTCCATGTAGGCAGCATTCACCTGTGAACAAACATAAGAAACATGATGGGGGAGGCACAAACAAAACAACAATTAGAAAATAGAAAATGAAGGTTAAATGGAAGCTGAAATGGCATGTTTACTAATAAAACATTAAACACTGCATTTTTACTAAACGCACGCTCATATTATATAAATTCCAGCATATACACATCATATTTATTATTATTTATTACATAATAATAATTATATTTACATACCCAATCTTCCCATGAACCACTGGGGTCCTTTGCAATGTATGGCTGCAGTCGTTCCATGATGACTTCACATGCATGCTGACGAAAGAAACATGAACATTTTTCACTATGGTTGCATGGTCCTGATCGACGTATCTCAACTTTGGACAATACGGGCTTAAACTGAAATTGGTATCGACACACATGCCGAAATATATGTTGAGCACTGTATCAACTATGCATCTTACAGTTGTATTAATGTTGTCTTTAAAATAACTACTTTAGGCAGTCTTGGACTTTTCCAGTCTTAACTAGATCCAAGGCAACATACCCAGATGGCAAGTGCACAAGGAAGCCATTGGCTTGCTGAGTTCAACAAACTTTCGGCGATATGTAACCCGCCTTTCGGAGATATATGACAATGTTGTTGTTAAACATATTCACGCTGCTAGCATTTACACAATATAATAGATAATCTGTTCCATTAATGTATTGTCCTCTTTGAGAATGAGTACTTTCTGATATCCAAACTACATTGTTCCTTCACTAATATTACCTCGTGTCCTCTAATTCTTCTATCTTAAGTGAGAAAAAAGCTTTTCTTTCAATATTTTCATGCCCTTTCCTATTATTCAATATCTTTAAAAATTCAATTTGATCTCCTCTTGAACCAAATTCTATTAGGCATATCTCTTCAGCAAAAAGTCTGCAGTTATCTTCATAGTGTTGACTTCTGTATAACAGTTAGTAAATGCTTGATACTAAATCTAATGAGTTCCTCAAACAAGGATGGAAGACATGATGCACACTTTTGATCACAATAATTGTCCAGAGTTGTACAAATTGGTTTACATGTTCACTGACCCCGTAGAACAAGGCGCCTACAAAACAGGATTAGATAGTCTTTATTAATTATAATTCTCGTATCATTTACCAAAAAAAGCAAGTTCATTAAGGTAATTAAATTATATATTTAGAAGGATTCTACCGGCCGTAGTTCGTTAAGGTGTGATTGTTAGTCTTGGTAAAGATCAATTATGAATTACCTACAGGCTTGGCACGGACCTATTCATTAGTAAAATAATACAATACCAAGACGGCCATTCCGTTGAGGTCAGATGACATGCTGCCAGCTGTCGGTGGCGCATTCGGGACTTTGTCTGAACTGTATTCAGAAACGTGAATCTTCGACATTGGTATCTTCAACACGCGACTCGCAATCTGAAATGTTAACCCAAGAATGCTGTGTGGTCAGACATCACTGAATGGTGAATGTAGCATTTTTATTAGCTGATATTTCTGACATTGATTCAAGTTACACATTTTTTTACACATTTATATACATGGGTACCACAGTGTAGGGTAGAATGGGGATTATTGTTTTTTAATAGGTTGGATGATCTGAACACATGACCATGGATGATCTGAACACATGACCCCAGATGAAGTGAACGCATGACCCCGAAAGATCTGAACACATGACCCCAGATGGCCTGAACACATGACACCAGATCAAGCCTTGATATTAAGCTTTTGCACCCAGTAGCCTGTCGGGCCAGTAGATATTAAAAGTTACTGGGCCCATAACAAAGTTACTGCTCCGAAATTTTTTTGATTGATTTAAAAAACCAAAATGTTGTGGCCGTACATCGTATTACAAGTCGAAGGATTCGAGTCAGTATTCCATATGGCAGACAATGTTGTTGCAGGAATCGTTTGAGAATCATATGCCCTCTGTTGAAGCCGCAGGCGCGGCAGGCCGATTCGAGTTACAGCCAGTTGTACTCGAATATACGAGGGGCGAACCGGACCTGACACTATATAATTATGACTGTTACATTTGAGTTTATTTCTTTCAGATATAAACTTTTGGACTGAAGTACAAAGTTACGGAAAACTAGCGGGTCCTGGAATGTATGTTATGCGCTGTCATGACACCTAGCGGATAGTCCGTGAACCAGTATGTTTATAACGCTGCGCTTTACCGATATTATACTGGTAACACGGCGCAAGTAAAACAGTAAAACATACGCGTCAGCTATTCACAGAAAGGTCGCACTTCATCTCTAGTAGTGACGTCAAGCGGACGTTTTTGTGAGTCTTGTACATATCAAAACAAGATGGCAACTATACAAAGCGATACTACAAAATCAGGTGAGATGAAGATTGTGTTTAATTGTAGCGCCGGGGTGGATAGCAAAGACAAGCGATTGAAACGATGACCTGTGACTAATGTGATAAAAAGGATCTAAAAATATGTTGGCCCACCGGGCCAGTAAAATGTGGAAGCTTGTGGACAGACAGCCCCAAAAAAGGCGCCGGGCCAGCGGGCCAGTGTTAATGTCGAGGCCTGCCAGATGATCTGAACAAATGACCCCGGATAATATGAACACATGATCCCAGATGATCTGAACACGACTCTGGATGATTTGAACACGTGCTTGTAACTTTGGTTTCTTCGAAGTGGCTAAGCAGACATAAATTAAATAACAATAATGAAACTGTTGCATATTGTGGTTCATTTTGTTTATCTAGAGAGATACAAACATCTGTTTCCGACTTCCTTCATACGTGCAGGGTAATTGGCAGTCAGCAATTATTAAGTTGACTTCTCAGTGTACATGTATATATTTGCTCATGAAAAAACCAGAAAAGTGCCTATGAAAAGCGGGAAACCCCCTCTAAACTCAACCTTCGTCATATTTAGCATTTTGTCATCTGTTTTTAACATGTTGCTTTACGGGTCGCCTTCTTTTGTGCCTTTCTCGTTTGCATTGAATGCACGTGCGAAAAAAAAATTACGTGAGAAACAAAGAAACAAAATATGCTTGGCATGGCCTCGTGTCCAACAAAGAGATCAATTTTACTGGAATTGTTTTAAAACTGCATCCTCAACTGATTTTGCCGATTGCGAATCCGGTTCGTTGATGCCCTAATGTGTACTTTGTGAATACTTTAAATAATATCCGCAGTCGGTTTAATCAAAACGTGCATATATTTTTTTCAAATCATTAAAACAATTGACTTTAGTTGATAGATCTGGTAAGACTAAAAAATTAGATATCCAAAATGGTAAGCACATTAAGGCTTATCATGGGCGTCATTTCCATCCTTTCGCCTATCATATGACAAAGTTATGAAATTTTACCAAAGGCGAAAGTATATTTATTTAGAACATTCCATAGGACTTTTTTGCAGACAAAATGAAGAATTCATAAAATATTGTATAGGATTTTGCGGACATAGCTATATCAGTTGTAGTATTATATTTTTTCTGTACAATATTATATTATTATAGATTTTGACAGAATAAAAAATCTATAGAATGAAATAAAAAAATATTTATTTTTGCAAGCGGGATGTACCTGGATCATCTTGGTGTTCAGTCCCTGGCCAATCTCGACACCGCCGTGGGCCAGCAACAGAGAGCCATCCGTGTAGACGTGTAGCAGGGCACCGGACTGAAACATGTTCAGTGATACACACTGCACTGACACAGTGACGCAAGTGGTGACAACAGTTTAATGAGTGACACTGATATTGCGGGAATTAAAAACTCAATGATTTTGTCTCAATTAACACATCAAGTGAAAATGTTGTACATTTAATGTACGTGTGGTTTCGTTGACGTGCACCAATAGTGACACTAACACACTGACACATCAGTGCCAATAAAAAATAACTAAAGAATAAAGTTGCATCCTTGAAAAGCTGCCTTTCTACAACTGATGTACACTGAATAACACTGACACACATTGACACTGAACCACACGGCAAGCTGATATACTGAATGTCATGACATTAATAATCCAATGTACAAGTTGAGTATTCCACACTACACACTGGATTAAGGGCAAGCAATGTGAAAGTATTCCACACTACACATTTATTTGATTCAGAGCAAGCATTGTGAAAGTATTCCACACTACACATTTATTTAATTCAGAGCAAGCAATGTGAAAGTATTCCACACTACCCACTTTCTTGATTCAGACCAAGCAATGTGAAAGTATTCCACATTACACACTAACTTGATTCAGAGCAAGCAATGTGAAGGTATTCCACACTACACACTTACTTGATTCAGAGCAAGCATTGTATATGAGATACCATACTTGACCGGAGTGATAGCGATGCCACGTTTCTTCCAGCGATTCTCACTGAAAATTTACCACAACATTTAATCATGTAACCAACCAAATCGTTTTATTTAATAGAAAATATGTACATAAATTCTGGCTTTGCAGGTAAATAATATTTATTATGTATTGTTTTAGATGACCATACATAATAAACCTATAAGCAACACATATTTTACCTCTGCGCATACTGACATCCTTGTTTCCAAATGTGCAGATCACCACAATAAAACCAAAGAGCTATTGGATTGAATTTTAGAAAACCACAGTTGAAGTTTGACACTGACAATGCAGTCTTCAAGACATTTACTGTGCGCACCAATGCAATAACCTCGAAAGTGCCACTGGTGATTGGAGTGACAGAAGAGACACCTAATGCACGAGTGTTCATGGTACAAAGACGCCACCTCGGTGTACATTGTTGTCTTCTAATAACTCGCATGGTGACTGAATACAGGTAACGTTCGTTTTAATGAAATATCATAGATTCATGGACAAAGACTCAGTAGTAATATGAATTGTTTATGTTTTTGTGAATCTTACATGTGATTTCGTCTTGTCCTCATGCCTGGATAATAATAATAATATAACCTTTCTTTGGCAATCAAAAAGATTGATAAAAGTGCTGGTGCAAAACATGACTTTTTAACGACAATCATGTATACTTTTTAGGTTAGAAACTATTTTAAAGAAACAAAAAACAAAGTATATATATATATATATATATATATATATATATATATATATATATATATATATATATATATATATATATATATATATATATATATATATATATATATAACAAAGAATTACTAGAAAAAGGTACACATGGAGCAGTTATTAACAAGTACTATGAATAAATACAGTTTTATCTACATTATAAAATAATTTCACTTTGAGCATGCACCACTTGGAAGATTAAATGCTATAGGTTAATTAGGCACCTGTTGATAAAACAGTTCTTTGCCCTGTTTATTTTTACTTTGTGTAAGATGTGACAAAACGGCAACTTAGTTGTGTTAGGCAAACAGGCTACATCAGTGTCATGAATAAACATGCCTGTTGAAGACGTTGATGTCGTTCTGTCGCTGTTCGTAGTTGCTCTGTCGCATGATGTCCTCCCAGCATCGA
The DNA here is from genome assembly GCA_963662155.1 of Lamellibrachia columna. NCBI lineage: Eukaryota > Metazoa > Annelida > Polychaeta > Sabellida > Siboglinidae > Lamellibrachia > Lamellibrachia columna. The sequence goes on from OY759262.1 coordinate 33,967,440, forward strand.
CTCAGATTGCAGTTGGTCAACGGCTGGTTGTAGTGGGTCAAGTCTCCTTCCGTGTACATGTTCATCAACCTAAACTACAACATTGCATGCACCGGTCAACAACAACTTACTCTAACTTGTCAACTAATTGTAACTTCAGAAATGGTAGCTAAGAAAATAAAGACAATGAAGGATAATAAATCACCTGGAGTGGATGGAATTCCTCCAAAACAACTAATGGAAACAGTAGAACAAATTAATATACCACTTATAAGAGGTAACTTTTGAATGGAAAGAAGCAAACGTTATACCATTATTAAAAAGTTCAAATAATTAATCAGATAATTACAAACCAGTAAGTTTAACATCAATGATTTGTAAATTATTAGAAAGATTAAGTAAATACCGTATGGTGGATTTCTTTATTAGGCATAACTTATTAAATATATTTCAACATGGATTCCTAAAAGCGAGGTCATACTTAATAAATATGTTGCTGTTTTGAAGAAATCCCTAAGTGGATACACCAGGAATTACCTTTAGATATTATCTACTTAGATTTTCAGAAAGCTTTTGACAAAGTGCCACATCAAAGATTACTATGTAAATTAAAAGCCCATGATATCGCGGATGGCATAATCGACTGGATAGAAAAATGGTTGACTGACAAAAGACAGCGTGTTGTAGTAAATTAGGAGGTTTCAAACTGGAAAGCAATTTTGAGTGGGGTACTGCAAGGGTAAAAATTAGGACTTTTATTATTTTAATATATATCAATGACTTCGACGATAATATAACAAGAGATTTAACAAGATTGCCATCTCGAACAACAAGTTCCAGATGGCAAGTGGACAAGGAAGCCATTGGCTTATCGAGAGTCCAACAATTTTCTCATCTATGTGTAGTCCGCCCTTATCAGATATCTGTCAATTCTATTTTTAAACATATTCACACTACTAGCATTAACACAATCATTTGGCAGTTTGTTCCATTCATTTATCACCCTCTGTGAGAAAGAGTAGTTTCTCATGTCCAACCTACACTGCTCCTTAACTAATGCTGCTTTGTGTCCTCTGGTTCTACTGCCTTCTTTAAGTTTGAAGAACATATTCCTATCAACATCCTCATAACCGTTCACTATTTTAAACACTTCTATTTGGTCTCCTCTTAGTCTCCTGGTCTCTAGTGTTGTCAAACCACATTGTAATAAGCGACTTTCGTAACTAAGGTCTCTTAATTCTGGAATCATCTTAGTTGCTCTTCGTTGTATTCTTTCTAGCTTATCTATGTCTTTTTTACGATATGGCCTCCATGCTTGAATACAATATTCCAAATGTGGTCTAACTATTGCTTTGTACAGGGGTACAATTAGATGTTTCTCCTTATACGTGATAGTTCTCCTAATTAGCCCTAGAATTTGATTTCCTTTCGAAGCAGCAATCCCACATTGCTCTGAAACTTTCATGTCAGCATTAAATGTTACTCCTAAATCCTTTTCTTGTGTGGTTCTACCTAGTACAGCATCCCCCATTTTATATTCCTCATCCATATTTCCATGTCCTATGTGTATACATTTACACTTCCCAAAATTGAATAACATTTGCCATTTTTCTGACCATTTAACTAATTTTTCTAGATCATCCTGTAAACTTTGTTTATCTGTATAATTAGTAACCTTTCTGAATACTTTTGTGTCATCTGCAAATTTGAGTACTTTACTAGATATGTCATCCTCCAAATCATTTATATATATTAAAAACAGTATAGGGCCTAACACTGATCCCTGTGGTACCCCACTCAAAACAGATTTCCAGTTTGAAATCTTACCATCTACTATTACCCTCTGTCTTCTGTGTGTAAGCCACTTTTCTATCCAGTTGATTACATCATTGCCTATACCATGGGCTTTTAGTTTAAGTAACAATCTTTGATGTGGCACTTTATCGAAAGCTTTCTGAAAATCTAAGTAGACAACATCCACTGGTGACCCGTCATCTACCCACTTTGTAATTTCTTCTAAAAAACATAAGAGATTGGTTAGACATGACCTTGCTTTTAGGAATCCATGTTGAGATGTATTTATTAATTTATGTTTTATGAGGAATTCCACCATGTGGTCTCTAATTAATGTTTCGAGTAATTTACATACAACTGATGTTAAACTCACTGGTCTGTAATTTTCTGGCTTCTTCCTCGATCCCTTCTTAAATAGCGGCGTAATGTTTGCTTCTTTCCATTCTGAAGGAACTATTCCTTCTTCTAGTGACAAGTTAAATAAGTTTGCAAGTGGTGTACTAATTTGATCAACAATTTCCTTTAGCAGTTTTGGTGCAAGCAACGTACGAAAATTTGCTGATGACACTAAAGTGTTTAGAAAGGTTAACACTGATAATGATAAACAACAGTTACAAAACGATCTAGACAAATTAGTTAAATGGTCTTTAAAATGGCAGATGTTATTAAAAAAAATTTAATGTAAATGCTTGCACACAGGTCAGAGGAACGTCGATGTAAACTATAAAATGGGAGATACTATAGCTACCATAAAAGTAAAAGGCTTAGGAGTAAATGGTGCTGATATGAACGTTTCAGAGCAGTGTGGTATTGCAGCTTCAAATCAAATTCTTTGGTTGATTAGGAGAAATATAACACACATATATATATATATATATATATATATATATATATATACACACATTATTTTAGGCGTTCTTCATAGCTAAGGTGTCTCAGTTGTGGAATAATTTTAATTTATATATATATATATAATTAAAATTATTCCACAACTGAGAAACCTTAGCTATGAAGAACGCCTAAAATAATGTGGTTTGGCAAACTTAGAGACAAGGAGGTTAAGAGGAGATCAATTTGAAGTTTTTTATTTCCACTTGCCATCTGGGTGGCAACATAGTTAAACTGATAAAAAAGCTAAATCCCCTTAAATTATTATCTTCACCCATAATGATCATTTCCACTAAATTTCAGTTATCTGCCATTAAAATTAACAAAGTTTGTTTATCATTGACTAATGTCTGTTAAAGCAAATGATCCCTTTAGATTAGTCACACGTTGTCCAATCTCAAATACTCTTGTTGATTTAGCTGTATTCCTGCAACTTATTGAATTAAAATAGTTATTTTAAATTTAGTAAATTAATGCATCAACTATTTTTTGGAAAATGTGAAGACAGGCAGTTGCATCCTCTTGAATTGAACCTTTTAGATAGTATGAAGAAAATGTTGAACCATATTTTAAACAGGGACGATTGTTTAGACTTTTTATACAGACTCAAACTCACTCAGAATTATGATTACAATATTTAGAATCTGGTTAATATTGTTCAATCATCTTTACTGCTGAGAAAAAGATGTGGTGTTCTTCAGGCAATTTTAAAGAGAAAACACGATGTATTTAAGAAACTACGTGCTAAATGTTGGCCTAACAACAGCACAAAAAATAAAAAATCATATACATTAAAATACAAACAACTAACAATAATAAGTGCTGAAATCCCCAGGCACCCGAGCTTTGATGTGCAAAGTACAAACTAAAATCATTAAGCATGATATCATGAACAGGAATACGCAAAAGTAATGATCAGAACGAGGGACCGCAAACGATTTAGGAAGCAAAATAAATATGAAAAAATTTCCTGATTTTTTTGTGGAACCTAACTATAGTGTCAAATGATATTAAGGTAATGGGGAGATCATTCCATGTTTTGAGAGCACCTACAGAGAAAATACAATTGCCCAGGTTAAGCTTCGTTTCAGGAACAGAAAACAGTTGCGAAAAAGATGACCTGACAATAATTATGCCCATCCACTTTGGTCTAAGATTCACAGGAAATATAGGAATTCACAAATAAAAATATAGGAATAAGATAACAAAATATAGCTTCTGTCAGGTGGCGCCATCTACTGACTCGAGTTAATGTAAATCAGCAACGGCCGACTTTCAATATTACGTCACGAAATTCACTGAATACGCCGATTTGATTATGATATGGTGTGAATCATATTTTATGGCAATCAGATCCCCACCCACACGTCGATTTTTACCACAAAAATATTTTTTTTATAAATCACAAGAATCCTCCAAATCTGCACAATAATTATTTTTGTGAAAATATTGGAAAATATAGGAAATATATGAAAAATACAAAAGCAGGACACACTGAGTTGAGCTGCCTTTGGACGTTTGAAGTATGCAAATGACCAGCCAACACAGACAGTGCAGTACCTTATCAGAAGAAACACCGAGTGCCTGAGCGGATTTCTCCATCAAGTGTTCAGTGATGAAGAGACCCTGAGGAGACCCAGCTCCACGCATCGCTGTGTTCGCAGGCAAGTTTGTCTTGCACATGTGACCTCGCACGATGACATTCGGGATCCTGTAGCTGCTGTCAGCATTAAACATGGCCCTCTCCATCACCTGTGGTGATCACAAATGTAACATTCGTTATCATTAATTGCATTCACGTAGAGACAAATACGTGCTGAGATTAAGATCTGGCGTCTGTGAACCAGTCTGAACCTCGTGGAACGCATGTATAAGTTTGTAAGCACTCTATAAAATCGTACAGAAACACAATTTATTGTGTTCCTAGAAGAAAGGGGTGAACACAAATTCATGTACTAAATGAAAAATAGCATATTAGTATTAATGATGGTTGACATGTTAGAGATAGTTTTGTATTATAATGTAAGTTACGGGCAGATTTTGCGGAAATCAAATTGTGCACACATAACAACAGTACAGACAGTTTTGTATTGTAATACAAATTTGGGCACACATAACAACTTTAACAGTATTTTGCTCCATATTCTACACGTATGGGTGAATTCGCATGCGACAGACACACAAACATACAACTGCAAATATGCCCAATTTATGCTTAATAAGGGCACACATATATGCCCCTGTAATGTTGGCTGTATTTTTAATAATGCATCATCACCATTTTTATCAGCAGAAAAACGTGTGTTAAGATTACACACTGTGGAAAGCCAAGCTAGTTTATGGGGGCAGTTGCCAGTTTGGGGAATTGATAAAATTGTCATGACCGATCAATGGTTTATCAAACCGGTTGATGACCAATCGATAATCGATCATAGAAGTTACTCAAGATGTAAAATCAATATAATAAATATGACTGTTTCTATTTGTATTTCTCAAGTTCTGTAATACTTTTGATATTAATCAAAGAAAGAGAAACAAAGCAGTTTTTGTTTTATTTGACATTTCAACATTTTGAAATATTCAATCGTTCCCCCCACCCCGCGAAATGCCGTCGGTAATTGAGAAAGTTATTTCAGTCCTTCCTTTCCATGCCCAACTTTGTTGACACCATTATCAACACAGTTAACAATACAGAGGTTTTCACTGGTCGGTAAATGGGAGAAGGGGCAAATTAGCCAATCAGAAGTCTTCTCTCTTCCTGTCATGTTTATGCTCTTGTCATGGAACGACAGTGAATGAAATTCAGAATTAATATAATCGAAAATCAACAATCACACAAGATCGTGTTTGATTCCTGATGGAAGCATGAACCAATAAATCATCGACATCGAACCAATAAATCATCGACAAAATTCATTAATCGGAACAACACTAGTACTTACTGTGACTGACAAGTCTGATGCATATCCACAGTTGCTGTAGAGGTCCAGCTCCAGTGCTCGAATCATTCCTGATTTGGTTAAACCAACCTGTAGGAAAAACAGCATCGCAAGGTTCTATAAAGGATTATTATAAAAATGTTGCTAAGCAAACGAAAAATTATAACATATCATTGCAGTACCAACTGGAAAACAAATAATGCACAAACAAATGCACAAACACATGCGCATGTGCATGCATGCCTGAATGCATGCATGTATGCACACATGCACGCACACACGTAGACACACTAAATAGTTGGTTGCAGTAACTGATGAATAAATTGTTCCACATATATACATACATACATACATACATACATACATACATACATACATACATACATACATGTCAACCTGTGATGACAACATTACTAAGATTATTAGCCACTCGTCGCTGCCCCTCGAAGGCCCAACTGCCTGGCACCTGATCGCATCGCACATAGGTGACCGATCGCCTTTCACACATCTAATCTATGAAAGCAAATATAACAAAGGAATACAAAATAAAGTATTTATTGTTACACAGACTTGGCTAATCAGTCTATCTATCCTGAAAATGTAACTGGTAGGTCTACGATCGTTTTGTCTTTGTCTTTGCTTGCAACCAATCATTCAAATTTGAGCATACTCCTGCAATGGGTACCCAAAATAAAGTCCCACACCTTTTGAACTCAATTCAATTATATTTAAAGACGATACAAACGCATGTACACAAAGGAGCTGACTCTGGTGGGTGATGGAAACTGGGCAATGACTCATAGTAACCATACACATGCAAGGGAAAGTTCCTATACCAACATTGTTTACCAACACTAAAATATATTGAATTATTATATATATATATATATAAGTTACCTCATATATGCCAACTCTACTTATTTAGGCGGTGTATGGGGTGTTCAGGGAGGGGTAGCACCTCTGGTGGGACAAATCATGTTCCTCCGGGGGCAGTTCGTCCACCTTTGGTCCCCACCTGGTACCCAACTCTCACCTGTGGCTCCAAGAAGCTGTAGCATGCGCACCGGCCACACCCGGTAAACATCTTCGACAGGCTGACCAAGCTAGGTGAGGGTAGCTGACGGGACGGAAACCATCGGTGAGATAGGGTTTGTCTACCTAAGCATGTGAAGACTGGACCAGGCGGACTGCACGTAGGAAACCACCAGTTGTTTCAATGGGCAGATAGGCAGACCCAGCAGCGTGTTGTTGTATGCAAAGACGAACAAGACGAGACACGAAGGACATCGTGGTGATCTACTGCATCCATCTTTTTCTCCAGCTGTCTCAACCTTGTCTTGCTGCTGGATTCAATTGGTCTCGGACGAGTGAGTGCGGTCGACGATGCACAACTTCTCTTCACGTTAATCCAAATCACTGCGCAAGTCATTTGTCATCCATCCCCATTGCATTGCTCACCGAAAAAGTCCTGTAGCGACATGCAAGCGACGAAGTGGCATGTGTGGGTACACTGGCAGCCGCACGCCGCAAACGTGCACTCAGGCGGCTCATGCCATATGGTCGTTCTCCATTGACACAGAACACAGATTCGGAGTATACTGTTCACCTCCGTAAGTAGTAGAGTATTAGGTCCTAAACATCAATCAGGAGGCCACGTTCACGAATCACTTCCACTTCCGGTTGCGCGCGCAGCCAATCAGAGCGCCCCCCAAGAGCGCAGCGCCTTCTGGGTAACCTAAGCGCCCCCTAGCGACTTTTTTATTTTTATTTTTGTTATTTATTTTTTATTTTTTTTTTTATTTTAATTTTTTTTTTTATTTTAATTTTAATTGCGCGCGCAGCCTCACAACCTTCTGGGTAGCCCGAGCGCCCCCTGGTCCGTAACCCTATCCATAACCCTAGAGTGTCCCCATTGACAAGCCGTTACAACGAAGCAATAGAAAAGCTACGCAATATTGTCCACAAACGTTAGAAAGAGGACTCTGAAGTCTCTTGCTATTATCATTAACAGGGTCATTAATAACTGAGATCAAAGGAGGAGGAGACGTGAAACTAACAAAACACGATATCTTACTATATTTTCTTTATATGTAAATATTTAAAAATAATGCGCTCTTACACTTTATCAATAACTCCTACAGTTTACCCATAATTCCTACAATTTACCCATACTTCTCCTATTGAATAAGAGTACAAGGACATTTTATAAAAAAAAAAAAAATAATAATGACACAATATCGTCCACAAACGTTAGACAGAGGACTCTAAAGTCTCTTGCCATACGCATATTTTCGTTATATGTCAATATTGTTAAATAGTGCGCTCTTACACTTTACCCATACCTCCTACAGTTTACCCATAATTCCTACAATTTACCCATAATTCTCCTATTGAATAAGAGTACAAGGACATTTTATTAAATATTTGAAAATAATGACACAATATCGTCCACAAACGTTAGACAGAGGACTCTAAAGTCTCTTGCCATACGCATATTTTCGTTATATGTCAATATTGTTACACCGTCAACAGCACTCTGCAAATGATATTCACGTCGTGGAAATACGTGTTGATATATCGTATCGTCAGTCGAACGATAGCCGTCACTAGTGCGACTATAGTGCACACTACAGCTATCTGTCTAATTTTTATGCGTGTAGAATACACAGTACACAGTTAAAATACATATTCACTGTACCCACAGTAAACAACTAGAATACATAGCCACTGTACCCACAGTACACATGTAGAATACATAATAATAGTCACTGTACCCACAGTACACCACTACAATTCATAGTCACTGTACCCACATTACTCAGCTAGCATACATAGTCACTGTACCCACAGTGCACACCTAGTATACAATATTACTGAACCCAAAGTACACAGTTAGAATACATAGTAACTGTACCCACAGTACTCAACTATAATACATAGTCACTGTACCCACAGCACACAGCTAGAATACGTAGTCACTATACCCACAGTACACAAATTGAATACATATTCACTGTACCCACAGTACAGAGCTAGAATACATAGTCACTGTCCCACAGTACACAGCTAGAATACATATTCACTGTACGTGCAGTACACAGCTAGAATACATATTCTCTGTACCCACAGTACACAGCTAGAATATTTAGTCACTATACCCACAGTACACGGTTAGAATACATAGTCACTGTACAATAGTGCACAACTAGAATATAAAGTCACTGTACCCACAGTACACAGCCAGAATATATAGTTATTGTACCCACAGTACACAGCTACAGTACATATTCACTGTACCCACAGTACACAGCTAGAAAACATAGTTACTTTACCCACAATACAGAGCTAGAATATATAGTCACTGTACCCAGAGTACACAACTAGAATACATAGTCACTGTAACCAGAGAACACAGCTAGAAAACATAATCACTGTACCCACAGTGCACAGCTACAATTCATAATCACTGTACCCACAATACTCACCTAACATACATAGTCACTGTACCCACAGTACAGGGCTAGAATACATAGTCACTGTACCCACAGTACTCAGCTAACATACATAGTCACTGTACCCACAGTACACGGCTAGAATACATAGTTAATGTACGCACAGTACTCAACTATAATACATAGTCACTGTACCGAAAGTACACAGTACAAAGCTACAATTCATAGCCCCTGCGCCCTTTGGCGACTGTATTGGTACATTCGACTCACTACTACTCTATGGATCGAGGTATGTATCAGAAATTCTAGCTGCCATAGGTCTCTGTATCTATGGAGGTATGTGTCAGATACGCTGGCTGCCACAGGTATCTGCCTCTATGGAAATATGTGTCAACAGGTGAATGTAGGGGCGATGTATGGAGTTGCTCTTAGGGACAGTCAGACGGAGGTAAATGGTGGAAGTGGTGGCCAGTAATGGACAAAAGGCCAACGGGTGGTACATGCTGTGGTGACAGCGCTGTGTATGCCATTGGAAGAATAGCTAAACGCGTTACTACATAGTGAATGTGTTACACACTTAGAAAACAGCGTTACATGTGTGGCAAACCGCATTAGCTAAGACTGGTAAAATATCACGCAGTTAAATAAAAATACACAGAAATGTCACAGTAAAAGAAAATAGCAGGTCATGCAGTTAAAGAACATGGTCACTGTACCCACAGCACACAGCTAGAATACATAGTCACTGTACCCACAGTACACAACTAGAATACATAGTCACTGTACCCACAGCACACAACTAGTACTCTATGGAGCTTGTCCATATGTAGAGGGGAGTCACTAGCGAGAATACAACACCAAGGGTGCGAGGGGGTGGTCAGATGGCTATGCTCCTCTCATTACTCTATGGTGGGGTGGTGAGGTGTGGAAACCAGAAGGTAATTGGTACATTCGACTCACTACTACTCTATGGATCGAGGTATGTATCAGAAATTCTTGCTGCCATAGGTCTCTGTCTCTATGGAGGTATGTGTCAGATACGCTGGCTGCCACAGACCACAGGTCTCTGTCTCTGTGGAGGTATGTGTTAGACATGCTGGCTGCCACAGGTATCTGTATCTATGGAGGTATGTGTACTACTATACAGTGTGGGGTGGTGTCATATATGTTCAGGTCTATAGACAGAAGGTGAATGCCGTGCGTGCGTGCGTGGGGGTGGTCAGATGGCTATACTCGTCTCACTACTCTATGGTGGGGGTGGTGAGGTGTGGGAACCAGAAGGAAATGGCTACACTCGACTCATTACTACTCTATGGAGCTTGTCCATATGTAGAGGGGTGTCACTAGCAAGAATACAACACCTTTTTCAAGTTGCGTGTGACAGTGCATGAGATGGTGAGACAGAGCAAGGCAGGCTAGAGACAGTGTCATAAAGTACATAAATATATGCTGAGATGCTGAGAAAAAGCAAGGCAGGCTGGAGACAGTGTCATAAAATAAATAAAGGTATGCTGAGATGGTGAGAAACAGCAAAGCAGGATGGAGACATTATCATAAAATAAATAAATGTATGCTGAGATGGTGTAATTTTGTTAGTTTGTTCGCCAGAAGTTGTTTGAAGTTGTGCGAAGTTGTCTGAAGTTGTGCGAAATTGTGCGAAGTAGTGCGACGTTGTGTGAAGTTTTGTAATGTTGTGCAACGTTGTGTGAAGTTGTGCGAAATTGTGTGATTTTGTATTCTAGCTATGTACTGAGGGTGTAGTGGTTATGTATTCCAGTTATGTACTGAGGGTGCAGCGACCATGTATTTCGAGCCATGTCCTGGGTGAGCAGTAACTGTCTATTCTAATCGTGTACTGGAGTTGTAGTGACAATGCATTATAGCTATGTACTGGAGATACTGTGAATATCTTGTATTTTAGCTGTGTACAGAGTGTGTAGTGACTATATTTTATATTCTAGATGTGTATTGAGGGTGCACTGGCCATGCATTCTAGCAGTAACTGTGTATTATATTTGTGTACTGGAGTTGTAGTGACTATATCTTACAGCTGTGTGCTGGAATTACAGCAGCGACCATGTATTCGAGCTGTGTCCTGGGTGAGCAGTAACTGTCTATTCTAATCGTGTACTGGAGTTGTAGTGACAATGCATTATAGCTATGTACTGGAGATACTGTGAATATTTTGTATTTTTTAGCTGTGTACAGAGTGTGTAGTGAATATATATTCTAGGTGTGTACTGTGGGTACAGTTACTATGTATTCTAGACATGTACCTTGTGTACAGTGACTATGTATTCTATATGTGTACTGTGGATCCAGTGACTATGAATTGTAGCTTTGTACTGTGTACTGTTAGCTGAGTACTGTGGGTACAGTGACTATGTATTCTACCCCTGTACTGTGGGTACAGTGACTATGTATGTTAGGTGAGTATTGTGGGTACAGTGATTATGAATTGTAGCTGTGTACTGTGGGTACAGTGGTTATGTTTTCTAGCTGTGTTCTCTGGTTACAGTGACTATGTATTCTAGTTGTGTACTCTGGATACAGTGACTATATATTCTAGCTCTGTATTGTGGGTAAAGTGACTATGTATTCTAGCTGTGTACTGTGGGTACAGTGAATATGTACTGTAGCTGTGTACTGTGGGTACAATAACTATATATATTCTAGCTGTGTACTGTGGGTATAGTGACTTTATATTCTAGTTGTGCACTATTGTACAGTGACTATGTATTCTAACCGTGTACTGTGGGTATAGTGACTAAATATTCTAGCTGTGTACTGTGGGTACAGAAAATATGTATTCTAGCTGTGTATTGTGGGTACAGTGAATATGGATTCTATTTGTGTACTGTGGGTATAGTGACTACGTATTCTAGCTGTGCACTGTAGGTACAGTGACTATGTATTATAGTTGAGTACTGTGGGTACATTTACTATGTATTCTAACTGTGTACTTTGGGTACAGTAATATTGTATACTAGGTGTGCACTGTGGGTACAGTGACTATGTATGCTAGCTGAGTAATGTGGGTACAGTGACTATGAATTGTAGTGGTGTACTGTGGGTACAGTGATTATTATTATGTATTCTACATGTGTACTGTGGGTACAGTGGATATGTATTCTAGTTGTTTACTGTGGGTACAGTGAATATGTATTTTAACTGTGTACTGTGTATATGTATTATAGCGTTGTACTATGGGTTGAGTGACTTTGAATTGTAGCTGTATACTGTGGGTACAGTGACTATGTATTCTAGCTGTGTACTTTGGGTACAGTGAATATGTATTATAGCTGTGTACTCTTTGTACAGTGACAAGTATTATAGCTGTGTACTCTGGATACAGTGACTAAGTATTATAGCTGTGTAATGTGGGTACAGTGACTATGTACTGTAGCAGAGTACTGTGGGTACAGTGACTATGTACTTTAGCTGTGTACTGTGGTTACATTGATTATGTATTCTAGCTGTGAACTGTGGTTATTGTGATTATGTAATCTAGCTGACTACTGTGGGAACAGTAACTATGCATTCTAGCCATGTACTATGGGTACAGGTCTATGTACTCTAGCTGTGTACTCTTCGTACAGTGACTAAGTATTCTATTTAACTGTGTACTGTGTGTACAGTGAATATACATTCTAGCTGTGTACTGTGGGTTGAGTGACTATGTATTTTAGTTTTGTACTGTGGGTACAGTGTCTACGAATTGTAGCTTTATACTGTGGGTACAGTGACTATGCATTCTTGCTGTGTATTGTGGGTAAATTGACTATGTTTTCTAGTTGTGTACTTTGTGTACAGTAAATATGTATTATAGCTGCATACTGTGGGTACAGTGACTATGTATTCTAGCTGTGTACTCTGGGTATAGTGACTAAATATTCTAGCTGTGTACTGTGGGTACAGTGACTGTGTATTCTAGCTCTATACTGTGGATACAGTGACTACGAATTGTAGCTGAGTTCTATGTAATATGGGTATAGTGACTATGAATTCTAGCTGTGTATTGTTGGTGCAGTGAATATATATTCTATTAATGTACTGTAGATACAGTGGCTATGTACTGTAGCTGTGTACTGTGCATACAGTGAATATATGTATTAAAGCTGTGTTATGTGGGTACAGTGACTATGTATTCTAGCTGTGCACTGTGGGTACAGTGTCTATGTATTCTAGCTGTGTACTGTGTATACAGTGACTATGTACTGTAGCTGTGTACTGTGGGTAGAGTAACTATGTATTCTAGCAGTGTATTATGGGTACAGTGAATTTATATTCTATATGTGCACTGTGGGTAAAGTGACTATGTAATCTAGCTGTGTACTGTGGGTACAGTGACTATGTATTCTAGCTGTGTACTGTGTGTACAGTGACTATGTACTGTAGCTGTGTACTGTGGGTAGAGTAACTATGTATTCTAGCAGTGTATTATGGGTACAGTGAATTTATATTCTATATGTGCACTGTGGGTAAAGTGACTATGTAATCTAGCTGTGTACTGTGGGTACAGTGACTGTCTATTCTAGTTGTGTACTCTGGGTACAGTATGTATATATATATGTAATCTAGCTGCATACAGTGGGTACAGTGACTACGTATTCTAGTTGTGTACTTTGGGTAAAGTGACTATGTAATTTAGCTATGTACTCTGGATACAGTGACTATGTATTCTATCTGTGTACTGTGGGTACAGTGTATATGTATTCTAGCTGTGTACTGTGGGACAGTATATATATATATATATATATATATATATATATATATATATATATATATATATATATATATATATTCTAGTTGTGTACTGTGGGTATAGTGACTACCTATTCTAGCTGTGTGCTGTGGGTACAGTGACTATGTATTATAGTTGAGTACTGTGGGTACAGTTACTATGTATTCTAGGTGTGTACTGTGGGTACAGTAACATTGTATTCTAGGTGTATACTGAGGGTACAGTTACTATGTATTCTAGACATGTACCTTGTGTACAGTGACTATGTATTCTATATATGTACTGTGGATCCAGTGACTATGAATTGTAGCTTTGTACTGTGTACTTTCGGTACAGTGACTATGTATTATAGTTGAGTACTGTGGGTACAGTTACTATGTATTCTAGCTGTGTACTGAGGGTACAGTTACTATGCATTCTAGACATGTACCTTGTGTACAGTGACTATGTATTCTATATGTGTACTGTGGATCCAGTGACTATGAATTGTAGCTTTGTACTGTGTACTTTCGGTACAGTGACTATGTATTATAGTTGAGTACTGTGCGTACATTAACTATGTATTCTAGCCGTGTACTGTGGGTACAGTGACTATGTATGTTAGCTGAGTACTGTGGGTACAGTGACTCTCAAGTCTCAAGTCTCAAGTAGTTATACTCCAAACAGCCCAATCTTGAGCTAACGCAGGAGTTTGGACCAACGGCTTTTAGTGTCTCTTCCGAAAGACACGGGCAAAGTGGGGTGAACGAAATTGCCCAAGCTTCGAAACGGCGGAGGTGGAATCGAACCACCGTCCTCTCGATCGACAGGCGGGTGCTCTAACCATTAGACCACCGCTCCCCACGCTCCCTCCCTATGTATTCTAGCCCTGTACTGTGGGTACAGTGACTATGTATGTTAGGTGAGTATTGTGGGTACAGTGATTATGAATTGTAGCTGTGCACTGTGGGTACAGTGATTATGTTTTCTAGCTGTGTTCTCTGGTTACAGTGACTATGTATTCTAGTTGTGTACTCTGGGTACAGTGACTATATATTCTAGCTCTGTATTGTGGGTAAAGTAACTATGTTTTCTAGCTGTGTACTGTGGGTACAGTGAATATGTACTGTAGCTGTGTACTGTGGGTACAATAACTATATATTCTGGCTGTGTACTGTGGGTACAGTGACTTTATATTCTAGTTGTGCACTATTGTACAGTGACTATGTATTCTAACCGTGTACTGTGGGTATAGTGACTAAATATTCTAGCTGTGTACTGTGGGTACAGAGAATATGTATTCTAGCTGTGTACTGCACGTACAGTGAATATGTATTCTAGCTGTGTACTGTGGGACAGTGACTATGTATTCTAGCTCTGTACTGTGGGTACAGTGAATATGTATTCAATTTGTGTACTGTGGGTATAGTGACTACGTATTCTAGCTGTGTGCTGTGGGTACAGTGACTATGTATTATAGTTGAGTACTGTGGGTACAGTTACTATGTATTCTAACTGTGTACTTTGGGTTCAGTAATATTGTATACTAGGTGTGCACTGTGGGTACAGTGACTATGTATGCTAGCTGAGTAATGTGGGTACAGTGACTATGAATTGTAGTGGTGTACTGTGGGTACAGTGACTATTATTATGTATTCTACATGTGTACTGTGGGTACAGTGGCTATGTATTCTAGTTGTTTACTGTGGGTACAGTGAATATGTATTTTAACTGTGTACTGTGTATTCTACACGCATAAAAATTAGACAGATAGCTGTAGTGTGCACTATAATCGCACTAGTGACGGCTATCGTTCGACTGACGATACGATATATCAACACGTATTTCCACGACGTGAATATCATTTGCAGAGTGCTGTTGACGGTGTAACAATATTGACATATAACAAAAATATGCGTATGGCAAGAGACTTTAGAGTCCTCTGTCTAACGTTTGTGGACGATATTGTGTCATTATTTTTAAATATTTAATAAAATGTCCTTGTACTCTTATTCAATAGGAGAATTATGGGTAAATTGTAGGAATTATGGGTAAACTGTAGGAGGTATGGGTAAAGTGTAAGAGCGCACTATTTAACAATATTGACATATAACGAAAATATGCGTATGGCAAGAGACTTTAGAGTCCTCTGTCTAACGTTTGTGGACGATATTGTGTCATTATTATTTTTTTTTTATAAAATGTCCTTGTACTCTTATTCAATAGGAGAAGTATGGGTAAATTGTAGGAATTATGGGTAAACTGTAGGAGTTATGGATAAAGTGTAAGAGCGCATTATTTTTAAATATTTACATATAAAGAAAATATAGTACGATATCGTGTTTTGTTAGTTTCACGGCTCCTCCTCCTTTGATCTCAGTTATTAATGACCCTGTTAATGATAATAGCAAGAGACTTCAGAGTCCTTTTTCTAACGTTTGTGGACAATATTGCGTAGCTTTTCTATTGCTTCGTTGTAACGGCTTGTCAATGGGGACACTCTAGGGTTATGGATAGGGTTACGGACAAGGGGGCGCTCGGGCTACTCAGAAGGTTGTGAGGCTGCGCGCGCAGTTAAAATTAAAATTAAAAAAAAAATAATTAAAAAATAAATAAATAAATAAATAAAAAATAATAAAAAAATTAAAAAAAAAGTAAAAATTTTTTACAAATAAAATTAAAATTTTATTCAGTCGCCAGGGGGCGCTCTAGACGGTTATGGTTAGCTCCAGTCGCTAGGGGGCGCTTAGGTTACCCAGAAGGCGCTGCGCTCTTGGGGGGGCGCTCTGATTGGCTGCGCGCGCAACCGGAAGTGGAAGTGATTCGTGAACGTGGCCTCCTGATTGATGTTTAGGACCTAATACTCTACTACTTCCGTACACTGAAAAAAGTTTCATTATAACCATAATTATTATATCTACATTCCCATAATGATTCGTCACAGTTTGATGAAATTGTCAACTCGGCGTAATGTGTAGATGTGTCTAATAGCTAAAAATAGATAATCAGGCCCTTGAATATCACAAATCTTTTACGTGGCCTCCTGATTGATGTTTAGGACCTAATACTCTACTACTTCCGTAGACTGAGGAAGGGGCTAGAAAAGATGCTCTAAATATTGGCTGCTCCAATCTTCCCTGGCCAGAATACGGCGTCTGGCGTGGACCCTAACATTGCGGTCGAAACAACACAAAAAGGTGCTCATAAGGGGGGCAAAATAAATGTTTCAAAGACAATTTGAAGATCTCCGTGAAAGCGTTTGCCATCATCCCCAACATCTGGGAACACACTGCTCAGGACCGTGTTGAGTGGCTCTCCTCCAAGTACAAAGGCGCTGCAGCCTGTGAGGCAAACTGAACTGCTGCAGCAGAACAACGGAGGCAAGCCAGAAAATCAAGAACAAGCGATCCCTGACACCACATGGGACTTCCATTCCCTGTCCACACTGCCAGAGAATCTTCCAGGCGCAGATTGGCCTCTCCAGCCACCTGCATACTCACAGACAGTCCAGCCCCCTCAACCCCCGGATGACTGAAGTGGTCTTTGCGATGGACGAACGACGAACAACTTACTTAGGCGACAGGTTATCGATTTGACGTATCTTCTACCGCCTACCGATTTTCTATATTATTCATAGTGCTTTCACCAAATGTCAGCAAAAGTTAATATTTACATACAAAGTATTAGGTTGCGCATCTAATTAAGCATTCCACCATAGCCACAGTATGGAATATCACCACAATGTCACGTGTTACGGCCACAGAACACAACAAATAAAACATATTCTACATGCAGGAGGCAGTACCAAACCCTCCGCAGCATTCATTGCCTGTCATTTTTGTTTTTGCAATTGCTTGCATGTAGGAGTCTATGAGCAGTGGCATTTTTTGGGAGTGCATTGGGATATCCCCCCTTTAGCTTAACAATTATATTTGTTCATATGTAACCTCTTGCGCCACCACATGATAGCATGATAAACTAATGGGTGACTAAGTTTGCCGCCCCCTGGCTTGAAAGGTCATAGACACGCCACAGTCTATGATGCCTGCGCAATTACCACCCGGTAACTCACGTGATACTCACTTGAGACGTCAGAGCCAGGTGTTTATGTCATCAAATGACATTACGGAGAAGCACTATTCGCGAGTAATAAGACGGAGATTTTAAACTCTGGGACGGAGATTTAATGACTATGTCAAAATGACGGAGACTCTGTACGAATGACGGAGAGTTGACATATACACGTGCCTAAATATACATATCAGGGCAATATTGTTGTTTCGCACTTATATAACATCAAACAAAGAACCTTAATTTAAAACCTCATATTTACTACACGAATCTTGGTAAATGTGCACTGCCACAAATTCTAGCACACCATATATATTCAACATTGAGCTGTATGAGCAATTGTTAATGTTCATTACAACAATATGTAGCTCTCAGAGAAAGCCAGAATGTTTATTGAAATAACTTTTTCAATATAAATGTAGTTATCTACCGTGATGGTTGTATTATATTATTATATTATTATTATTATTATATTATTTCTCATGTACCTTGTATCTTCCGAGGAATGGATGTCTACTTCCTGTGATGACCGTATCATCATCTCTGTCCAAATAGCATCTCACCGGACGTTGCAACCTATCGGTTGAAACATAACATGAAATATATGCATAAATATGAAACTACAAACATTATGCGTAAAACAAGGGGTGCAAAGGTTTTCTACATAACTTCACTACTTAACGGTTATGATGTAAATATATGATGATATGAAATATATATATATATATATATATATATATATATATATATATATATATATATATATATATATATATATATATATATATATATATATATATATATATATATATATATATATATATATATTATGTGTGTTTTTGTGTATGTGTGTATCTGTGTGTATGTGTGAGTTTTTGTGTTTGTTTGTGTGTGTGTGCTTACAACAGTTTCATTATCTTTGTCTACGACGTTTTTTTATATATGACTCAATCGGTTGATTACTTTCATAAAGAAAGAGGTTTTTTTTTTACAGAAAACGTTTTCATAAAATATTGACGTACTTATTTGCGGCGACTGCTAGAGGCATTGCGACCAGGGCACTGTTGGATACCTTGCCTCCGAAGCCTCCGCCTGCAGTGGGAAAAAGGTCAGGCCGTCAAATTAATGTTTCAATCGATTCAATTCACATGAGAGAAACATGTCACTGTGTTAGTTGCATCTTGATTTCGTCACGTGATCAATTGGTCTTAATGCTAGGCACCTGGGGTCACAGTTGATTTGGTGTGATACATTTGTGTTTTAAAAAAATGAAAACTTAGGATGTTATTGTAGCGCTGTACACTGATTGGCCATTAAGATAATATATCACTGTGCAGTGTATTTGTATCACTGACTGGCTAAGGTAACTTGGGATACACAGTTTGATGATTAAAACATTGGACCCTGAACTGAGAAGCCTGAAGTTTGAATCTTCTAGTCGTTTTGAAGCTTGGGTAATTTCGATCAAGCCGTATGTCACCCCAGCTCACTCAGCCGTATTTAGAGTAATTTCTTCATATTATGGTACATAATGGAAAACAAATATGATTAATGAAATAATCAAATAAACCAACGCAAGTCCGATGTAGCAGATCATTGAAGTAGGCCTAATGATGACTTTATTACGAAGTGGATTGCTTATCATGCAGCCCCGTTGGGAAGAACATTAACAGGAATGTGAATTCTTCAAAGCAAACCACTCAGGAACTGAACACATGTGCAGCCTTCTCTGACACATTTCTCAGAGACCACATTCCTCCAAGCCTGATGATAACATATATACATCAAGAAATCGTCATGAACATATGCCAACAATGCAGACATTCCACCACCAATACACACATTTAATTACAGACAGGTGGGGCCATTTCGCCACAAGGTTACCCAAACACTTGACCACCCCACCAAATTACACTTCCAGAATTTGAGTTTTAATTCCAATTACAAGGTAATTAACCCCAAGTCTGACCACAGTTTAACAACATTTAACAAGGTTTGCCATCCAAGCCAAATGCCAAGTTGGAAAGTGGCCAATGAAGCCATTGACTTATCGACATTCCAACAATGTTCATCTACGTGTAACCCGCCCTCCTGAGATATGTGTCAAACATTTTAAAACATATTCACGCTGCTAGCAGTTACACAATCCGTAGACAATTTGTTCCATTCATTTATTGTCTTCTGTGTGAAAGAGTACTTCTTTGTACCCAATCTACACTGATCCGTCCTCTAGTTCTACTATCTTTCTTGAGTGAGAAAGAAACATAGTTCTATCAATATTTTCAAAACCATTCAATATCTTAAAAACTCCAATCTGATCTACTCTTAACCTCTTTGTATCTAGTTTTTTTTCAACCACATTATTTTAGGCTCTCAGTTCTGGAGTCATTTTAATTCCTCTCCTCTGTATTCGTTCAAGCGTAGCTGTATCCTTCTTACCATACTAATTATGGTCTCCACGCTTGTTTACATTATTCTAAATGATTTTTAACTATTGCTTTATACAAAGATACAATTAGGATTTTTCCGTGTATGCTATGTTTCTCTTAACAAACCCAAGAATTGTATTACCCCTTGAAGCTGCAATACCACATTGTTCTGAAACTTTCATAGCAGCACTTAATGTTATTCCTAAGTCCTTTTCGTTTACAGTAGTACCCAGAACAGTGTATCCCATATTAACGTTTACGTGAAAGTTCCTGTGTTCTGTATGTAGGCATTTATATTTCCAAAAATGTAATAACATCTGACATTTTTAAGACCATTTAACTAATTTGTCTAGATCGTTTTGTAAATGTTGTTTATCACCATCATCGTTCACCTTTGTAAATAAATTTCAGTACGTTGCTTGTTATTTTGTCGTCCAAGTCAATGGTGTATTATTAAGAATAATAAAGGTCCTAATACTGATCCTTGTTGTACCCCACTCTATTCTGATTTCCAATTTGAGATCTCTCCATCTACTACAACATGCTGTCTTCTGTCAGTCAATCATTGTTCTATCCATTCAACTATGCCATCCCCGATACCATGGGCTTTCAATTTAAGTAGTAATCTAATCTGATATGGCGCTTTGTCAAAGGTTTTCTGAAAATCTAAGTAGATAATATCTACTGGCGATCCCTCGTATATCCACTTAGTGATGTCTTAAAAAGAAAACATAAAACATTTGTTAAGCATCAGTTGGTCAAACACACTTACCTACTCTCTTTGACTTGCAAACAATTCTGTTTCTAGGAACTCCAAGAGTCGCTGCAACAGCTTGCTAGTGTGGAGAAAATGTTAAGAAGGAATTATTACACCTAAGATGCCAACTTCCAAACATAAGTCGGATAAATGATGTTGTGATAAATCCCTTCGGTGATTGATGAAAGCGGTCGCGGCAAACGTTGAAGGTGTTTGCAGAGGAATGTATGGGGACATCACATCTCCCATTGGGGAAGTGGAGGAGTGTATGGGGACATCCCCTCTCCCATTGGGGAAGTGGAGGAGTGTATGGGGACATCCCATCTCGCACTGAGGGAGTGGGGAGTAATACTCTGTGATGCATCTAAGAGCCATCTGATCACAAAATGTGCATAAAAATCATCATTGCCAAGAACTGAATGTGGTGTACATAAGTCAGAACTAGTGTAGATTTATACAAAGATTGTAAATTGCATCATGCCATACGTGTATTTTAAAACATACATTTTAACATATAAGTAACATCAAGTGTGATCCATTGCTATGTGAAGAACACAAAAACGCTTGTCATGACTATCATTAATAACCATGTAGTTCAGATAAAATTCCTAGCGACGTATCCGCAGGTATGTGGCTAGATTGGCTAGTAGTTGCCTGGGAGAGGTCAACGGGGGCCAGAAAACAACGGCTGTTGACAAATATTGACATGTCGTCACGGGACATATTTGACTTAGATATTTTGTATGGGAAAGGACGGGGAGAGTAATTATTGACTGACACGCTGTAATAACATAATGGAGCGCCAAATGTCGTACTGATTACACCCAAATCGTAATGGTTGGCATCTCTGTAATACATGAAAATGTCAATCACTGTAATTAATCATAAAAAATCATCACATGTGTGATGTCATCAGGCAAGAACGACATCGAGGCATCAAATGTTAGTAGTGTATACATGGATACACAAAGACAAAGACTAGTGGCAATAAAAATCATCACAAAACATACTTGTATCCAATTTGGAAACTGCGTAGCCATCAGCATTGTGATTTCATCATCCTCCCCAGAGGGCACTGCGATACCCGACTGCATCTCAAGGTAGAAATGCTCCTGCCCACCAACATAGGCTTCACCTTCCATAATGACATCACTGGTCTTGAAACCCTCGGCGACATCACCGTTTCTTATAATCATGGGGTCAGACCTCAAAAAAGAATCTGCATCTATGGCTTGCTATGAATGAAAAGGTCAACAGAGAAAAAATAGCTATACCATTCTTTATGCATAACAGACTGCAGTGTGAGTTTTCATAATTGTCGTAATAACATTAGCATTATCTATATGATTTGATCCATAAAAGTATAACATAAATGTGTTTGTTGACATAAAATGTGGCATTTATAAACAAGTAATTTGTTATTGACTGACCTCTTTTATTGTAGAATTATTTTGTCTAATGGTTTCGTCTTGAGAAAATATGACTACATAAAACACACAAAACATTCTTATTAGTTTATCATCGTGGGGCGCAGTGGCTGTGTGGTTGTACACCTGCTGCTGTTTCGAAACTTAGGCAATTTCGTTTACCCTATTTTGTGCGTGTCTTTCAGAAGAGACGCTAAAAGCCGTTGCTCCCTTCCAAAAGCTATATGGCAGACATTTATAGCAATTTTATTTGTGAAATACAACTGTTTACTGTTGTTGTTCAACAATAGCATGTTGATGTTTCACACGTGAAGAGTTTGTCATAAATAATAGTTAACATAATGTTGTGATTATGGCAAAGGTAGGGCTTCCATCTTTCCTCATCATTGTATCATAACATATGTTTATTTATATTCCTGCATTTTACACAACCGAATAATAGACGTGTGAAGAAGAACACAAAGTGAACATTACAGCACCTGAATGGTCAAGATTGGTGTGAGTTCTCCGTACTTGACCACGACTGCCTTGGTTGCCCTGTCCTTGTCTCTGCTACGATGGCCCCAAAAATCTGGCCCTGATACATCACCTAAAATTGTACAAGTTTGCCAAATGTGCTTGTGTCAATTGTTTTTAAGAGAGGTGTGTATTAACAAAACACAGAACATACAGAAAGTAATGATGGTGTCCACCGCGGCAGTTAGCACACAAGAGCAGGATTACTGTATTGAAACATTTTCAAATAAAGGTAAATTCATATGTAGCGCGATATTCATTCCACAGGACCATTCAAAACACTTTACACTTCACCCCATGGAAGACCTGTTCATTCCAACATCAACCCGACTTCATCCACACTGTAATTACTGGGTAAAGACTATTATTTCTCACATATCCATCATCGACCATATATTTATACAGCTGAGTGAACTGAAGCAACAACCAAAGCTTCAAATCTGCAGGAAGAAGATTCGAGCCCCGGTCCTCTCAACTGAGAATCCTGTGTTTTAACCGAACAAACAATATTGTAGTTATACTGTCATTATAACGTGGTGGATAATGTTTTCGCTAATCTCGCTTTAGAATCATTTCGCCCAAAATCATAACTACTTAGAATCTACTAAGTCATGCTAGCTCGTTAGTGCAAATGTGTTATTGAGTTTTAACGAAATCATTGACCAAACTATTAAATTGTTTTTAATGGATACGGTCAAAATGTGCCGATCAAATGATCTGGCCTTACATACAATGGTATTCACATTTTCCTCAGTTACCCGATCTGATGACCAAAGCCAAATCCATTGGCGATTTTCGCAAATGTACGCACCCTTTTATTAAAACAATTGCACATATTATTTAAACTATTCTTGCACCACATATTTGAATATCAATTAATCCAATTCGTGATGGGCTAAATGAATTTACTTTTAAGCAATTAATCACATGTTAAACATATTATTTTTGAGTTGTTTGCTGTCGCGCTTTGTATGCACTGAGATAGAACTTGAAGAAGAAGCTGAGAGACAGGGTGTTTCTCTGGGAATCCATTCCACGATTTCGGACCGCGTTCTAAGTGAGGCAGGTTAGGTGTTCCCATATCTGCCACCAGGGGCTACTAAACACTGCTACACCAAGTCCAATACGGGCTGTCGAAGCCAGTGGCACTGTGTGCTGGCAGCGTTTGTCTATATGCCATTTATACAGCTTAACCGACGAGTCAACTGGCGTCAATTGGTAGTATTTTTAAATGTCGCACTCTATTAAATGTTTAAGTGAATAAAATACATGCGCCCGGTATCCACAGGGGTTCAAGACTGACCGCGATATGTCTAAATCCGCGTTATAATGTGGCCTGACCGTATGACAGAACATACCTTATCAACAGCAAAGACCTGCTGATCTTGGGGACCAAACCCAAAGCAATTTTCCCCCTGCATATCTTTGTGGCTAATAAAGTCGACAACTCCGGGCATCTGAAGGGCGTCTGAGGCATCGACGCTGATGAGTCGGGCGTGAGCTTTGCTGCTGATGACAAACGCCAGTGACAGCTCTCCTACAACACAATCAGGAATGTCTACTGAAGACAAAATGTCTGAAGAAATCCGCAGCTCACATTGTGTAAAAAAAAACAATTAAACAATGTTTAGGTCACAGATATTTTTTTTTATTGTGTATACAACGATCTCGATCAATAGTGACATCGACCAATTTAGTAGCAATGTGCAACAGCGATGCTCGTTGACAACGACACAGGCGTCAACCTGTGATGCACACTAACTAAAACACATGCTAAGATAATAACAGATATTAAATATACAGACAAAATTATACATTTGTATCTACAAATACTTCATATACATTGAGACAATACATTGACACAACGACGCAAACGGACAATGAAGCAAACTGACACAAACTGAAAGTAGCAGGTGTAAATAATAACTAACACATTTTTTTTATGAAAACCGACTGTAGGTGCATATGCATATGCATACACTTGACTGCCACAGCCTGGTTGTCGTTCAAACACCGATGTCGCACTCTGGTATGTTGGTGGGACCATTTCCCTCTGCTGTGGCAACACATTTACGTTAAATTAATTAATGTAATGTAATACTAAGAAAAACATGGCAAAATAGAGCAAATTAACATGAACAATTTCACTCGAGCAAAATATTAACACTTATTTTCGTGCAATCATGCAATAAAACCATGTTAATGCAGAAAAGGTGCATTCTTATATAGCATGGTATCGAGTCATTGGGACTGTTCAAAGCGCTTTACAATTTACAAACCCAACCTCCCCCCACTGGTCTCACTTTAGAAAAATTTTGATGACTCTTTGTTTCAAATGTGTTATTTAGTTTTGATGAAATCATTGAACAAACTATTAAATAATATTTAAAAATATTTTTTTTATTGGATCCGGTCGAAATTCGCCGAAAAAAGTGGTCTGGCTTTGTATACAATGACATTCACATTTTCGCAAGTTACTCGATCTAATGATCAAAATCAATTCCTTCACCGAGTTTAACAAATGTAGGCACCCTTTTATTGAACCAATTGCATCACTTAAACTATTCGTGCACCACATACTTGAATACCAATGAACCCAATTTGTGATGGGCTAAATGAATTGATTTTTAAACAATTAATCACTTGTTAAACAGGTTATTTTAGTTGGTCCATCACCTGTTTGCTGTCGCGCTTTGTCTGCACTAAGAGATAGAACTTGAAGAAGAAGCTGAGACAGAGGGTGTTTCTATACGAGTCCATTCCCTCGGGCATCCCCGGGGGTAGGGACAGCTCCTTTGCAAGCAGGTCACATGCTTCTGGGATAAGATCACCATCCCATTTCCTGAAACAAGCTGTATACAGTTTATTTTTATACCAGTAGTTTTTCGTACTCGTGCAATAAATACTAAGGAGAGACTGGCTGTTGTAATATGGTGATTAGGTTCAGTAAAAATACTTCCTAGAACATGAATTAACAGGTGGATAAGTATTCCTATTGCAGGGCCAAGCTTTTCCCCATGTTGCAATGCACAACAACATCACGATATGGAAAATGTTCTGACTTCTGTAGTTATATCTGCACTTGTTAATGCAATATTTGATGAGGACTTTTTCTGTTTTATGGAAGCTTAGGGGTGCAAAGCATATAATTGTTTTAACTATTGAAAACAATAAACCAACCATGTCATTATACTGCAATATATTTGAAAGTATTGAAAAAAACTTTGAAATATGTTAAAAATTGCATATTGCAACGTTGCAATACGCAATACTCAATTTCTGGCAATTTGTGAGAGATGGTTGTACTGGAGCACGCACGCACGTACGTACGTACGCACGCACGCACGCACGCACGCACGCACGCACGCACGCACGCACGCACGCACGCACGCACGCACGCATGCACACACACATACACATACTATTGTTATACTGTTTGATATCTTACTTTCCCACCAGGTTCCCTGCAGTGTTGGTTGCCATGACAGTGTGGGCATCCATTCCGCCATAACTCAATGACAGTTCTTTGATGACGTCACCCTCGTCCTCTAGTAATACTCTCATGCCTGCGTTGACAATGGCAATGGCATCTTGTCTGCGATGCGACTGCTTGTAGCCTTCAAAGTACTCATTCTACAAATGTGTCACAGATATGCCATTCACTAACATAATGTAAGCAAGACAGTCCTTAAGATATTTAGGGAAATCAGAGAAAGAACCATGATAGAATGCCAGTTCTTGACTGGTTATGTAGTTTCGTTTGGTTGAAAATAAAGGCACTTTCATCGATAAAGAATGCACATTTGCATTATCATAAAGGCTGAATTGTCAACGGATTATTGTATTAATTTCTTAATAACATAAGAGAAAAAGCTAAAATATAATAAATATACTTATAATTACCTGTCTTGTGAATGGAATGAGGATGTTGAGAAGAATTGTTGAGAAGAACCTTGGAAGAACTCTTCATACATGCAAATGGTCCGCTGCCCTCCTTCTATAAAATACCAAGATAATACAGGCCTACATGTAAATTATGCCCACGATTCCCAGGTTTTAGGTTAAATTACTGTGGTCATTGGATTTTTGTAATTACAATATTACGGTGACACATATTAGTATCGTGTTATAAATTATGATGCATTCTAGCACTGAATATAAAATCCACCAGAATTTATAATAGTTTAGTATCAAAGATGGAACATAATGTAACTGCCAAGAAAGTTTAATAATGTGAATTTTATTCAGTTTTGGACAATCTACACTTATAACAGATCAAAACCCTCAGCGTAATGTTTGTATATTGTATAAGCCGTCATCAAGTTATGTATGAAGAGATAAAGGTAATTTCTCAATGTAACAGAGTGAAACGTGTTCATTACGAAATACAGGTATGGGAGTAAATTGTCAGCTTAAGGAACATGTCGCTATATTTTCATGAAATTCAATTACACATATAAATAAATCAGACATTTTTAAAGCGCTGTGTATCCAAATCAAAACTAGCTCAAATGCGCTAAATTGAGTAAAATAAGTTAAAAAAAATTAAATATGTTAAAATATGTTAAATAAATAAATAGGTATATATATATATATATATATATATATATATATATACTGCTAAGTTGGAAATGCAACGTGCATATGATAGTCGTTGCCATTTTTCCTATAGGTGGCTCTTGGTGTAGCTTTATAAAACAAAACTTCATATCATTGGTGTTGTCAACAATAATGCTATAAAGGCTGCATGAAAGTCTTTAAAACCATCTTGAAAGCGGCAACAGAGCTGGCTGATGGCCAGAATGTGAAGATGACATACCTTTGCTGGCAACGGTAACCTGACATCTCGCGGACAGAAACAATGGATTCAGATCCGAGATGGGACTGGCCGTCATGATACCGCCTCCAATCGACTGAAATAAATCAAAAACAACCTCAAACAATACTAACAAATATTGGTTTTGCTACCAACATTTCATATGACAGTCAAGTGGTTACTCACATTACTTAAATACTAATAAAATCAATGTTGGTCTACAATATTTACATTTGCTTACGAAATTGCTAATATTAACACATCAATACCTACTACAAGTTCATGTTATACACAAAGTTGAAATATAATCGTTTTTACACGCCATTTAACTAAGCATTTAAGAAAAACACTTTTTTACCATGATCATAATATGTCAATTTAGCACGACAATAACGTCTACAAAATAGATAAAATTCTATGTTAAAACTCTGTCTTAAATGATTTAGCCCACCACAAAGTGATGTTCATTGACATTCATATCTGTAGTGTATGAATTGTGCAGAATATATATTTCAAGGACGGATCTAAGCTTGTTGGCAGGAGGGTCTCAGTCAGTCGTAGTCATATAATTCTACTTATGAACCGGGGGAAGGAGACGGCACACGTGTCGTTGTAATTACGTTAGGGGCCTAGGGGGTTCTTGGTACCCACCTTGGATCTGCTGCTGTATCTTAAAAAAATCATTGAAAGAACTGACCTGGCAAGAATATAAATAGCCTTATGTCGTAGTATATCTATATACGAAGCCAGTTTTGCAGTTTTTTCTCTGATTTTTGACCGGAACACAGAATTTCGTCACATGATGATTTTACCAAAACTAAATACCAAATTTGAATGAAGCAGCTGTCGTAGTCAATACAAAATAAATATCCTCACGAAACGAGTCTAACCAAGGTGAGCAAAAAGGTATTGAGGAGGGATTCATAACATGATCCACAGTATTTTTTATCGATATTTACACCAGCATTCCTGACTTGTGTCCCGGCGAACCACCTCAACATCTCAATGATGGCTGCATATATACGAGTCTTGTACTCTACAAACAATATTACATTAATATATTTTTGCAAAGAGGATCACACAAACAACAACAGCAGCAAAAACACAACAATGTATGTAACACATTTGTGAGAATATCCCTAAAGGTGAGGTCAGACAAACACACACCTGAATGGTTGGCTGCAGAAATAATAGGACAGAGAAGCAACTGAAGGCTCTTCTTTTTAAACGTACATTTTTTCTGAAACCTGCCACGTTTACCTCAATGACACAAACATTTTCGTATTCACAATTTTAACTTGTATTTTAATTATTATTTTAACTTTTTCCTCAACTACACAA
>OY759262.1:34001571-34064071 GCA_963662155.1 Lamellibrachia columna
CACTTGTATAAGTCAACATCCATGGAGAGTCATTTTTTAGAAAGTTTGACATAACACAAGCTACTTAAGCGTCAACACTTTGCATGACGTGAATCATAGTAGCAGGGAAATTACATGCGTAAGTGTGTGTGTGTGTGTGTGTGTGTGTGTGTGTGTTTGTTTGTGTGTGTGTGTGTGTGTGTGTGTGTGTGTGTGTGTGTGTGTGTGAGTGTGTGTGTGTGTGTGTGTTTGTGTGTGTGTGTGTGTGTGTGTGTGTGTGTGTGTGTGTGTGTGTGTGTGTGTGTGTGTGTGTGTGTGTGTGTGTGTGTGCATGCGACTGTGTGCATTTGCGTTCATGCTTGTGTTTCAGGAAAGCCCTTAGTTACTCTGACCTGCTTGATAGACATGAAGTATATTAAAAACTCCAAAGTCTATAAAAGAATGTCATTAATGTGTAACAGTTCTTTTTAAGTAACACTAGCGCCTACACACTAGTGACACAGATGACAGCACTAGTGAGTCTAGTGACACCGACAAAGGATACTGAATGTGCTGCTTGACGCGGTCGTACTTGGACACCATGACGGTGCATGCCCCGCAGCCCCCCTCTCCACACCCCAGCTTCGCCCCTGTCAGTCGCACTGGGGCAAAGGGTTAAGGATGACCACCTACTCAAACAAGTTCTTAACAAATTCAAAAGCACTATCCGAAATAACCACGAAAATATGTGAATGGTCATAGTCAAGTAGTTATGTTAGCAGTCATCAACACTGTTTTTAATACCATCACTCTTATTAATATAATTATAAAGATGATTAATACATATTTTATTGTATTTACCCCATCTGTTCTAGCCCCGTGGAGCTACTGATGCTATATAACAAGACTGTCATCCACAGCAACAAGTTCCAGATAGCAGTTGTGGAATCTATATTGGAATCAGTTGTGGAATCAGTGGTAGAATCAGTTGTGGAATCAGTAGTGGAATCAATTGTGAAATCAATAGTGGAAACAGTTGTGGAATTAGTAGTGAAATCAGTTGTGGAATCAGTAGTGGAATCAGTTGTGGAATCAGTAGTGTAATCAGTTCTAGAATCAATTCTGCAATCAGCTAAGTTGCTCTTTTTTATATTTGTTCCAGCTTAATTTATGTTCGGCTGACGATATGGCATCCAAGCTGTATACAGTCATCTAAATGATGCCCAATTTTTGCATTTGCTCTCTCTATCTCTCTCTGTCTCCCCCCCCTTTCTCTCTCTCTCTCTCTTTCTTTATGTAAACTAACCCGATATTTCATTGTTCTGCTGAGCAAAGGATAAATTTCTGACAGCGGCAGGAGACATACACAGATGGAACATTATGTACTTTAAAAAACCAATACTTGTCAAACAGTAAAATCACTTACAACAGTCTTCAAACACAACTAAATATTTAAGAGCATCTTAAGACTTTCCACAAACACCAATCTAGCAAAACAAACATGTGCATCATTATGACATAGCCACCTGCTCGAAATGTGGGATTTGAAACCAGTATCATAACAAAGCACTTCTGACAAATATATTTTAGAATTCAGTAAATGTTATTTTGTAATTAGTTACATGCATTTATGATGATAAATAAATAAATGAAGTTTGAGAGGATACGGTTGTCGCGCAGATATTGTAGCAAAGTCTCCTCCGGGTCAGGATTCTTCTCCACCACCTAAGATAGAAAGACTCGGTAACACAAAGTTTAGAGCAATCAGTCGGTAGTTAAGATAATACAATGCAACTGTGATACCAAACAATAGTAATTAGTTTACTACAAAATGTAAAAAACATGCATATATTTGCTATACGTATACTAAATCAGCAACACTGTTGTATTATTAAACATTTATTAATAACAGCACTACTGTTTGCGTTTCATATAAATAACAATGTCTTTCTTAAAAAAAAAACAGTATCTGTCTCTCTGTCTGTCTACATGTTTCTGCTAGTTATTCACATTTATTAATCATAAAAATACAATAGTTTTGTCTTCAATAAATGCTTAATTATTATAAAGATGATGATAAATTAGATGAGCTCTCCTAAAGTATTATAATTTACATCGATTCGGGGTAAGTTGCAAGTTTTATCATTGCGGCAAAATGTAACATACTAGTATAATTACGTAATGGCTTTGAATTATTTTAATACATGTCTAGCATATATGACAACTTATAAGACTTAATTGGTCCAAATAACATATAACACAAGTAATCTACCCACCTTCCTTATTTATAAATGTATCTGAGTTATATTACACCCTGCTTACGGCCCATTTCTAATACACCAAATGGACGGATTGTTTGTGATCGCCGGGTTTCGCGAAGACAATTTTCGGACGTAAAAACAATTACATATTTTGTTTCTTCCGGCGGCCAATTTTGACGATCAGCTGATGAATACTGCTGTAATATGTGCATTTTCCCCGGGTGGTCGTGACCACCCGGTCAGTGTATATTTGGAAAACTGGAAGTCACGCCAATGGTCAACGCTGACCAGCAGTGTTTATTATTTTAGATATCCACTATTTTGAGGCTTGTGAAATCTAATGACTGAAGTAAATTTGTTCGAACATTTGAATAAAAATACGCATGTTTTAATTAATTCCACTGCGGATGTTACCTAGACTACACTACATATTTGGACATCAATGAATCAAATTTGCAAAATCGGTTGAGGATGGACTTTTAAAACACTGCTTAACTGCGTATGTAACTGCCAGAGCGTAACTATATTTATGACTAGAGCTACCAAAGAAAGAACAGCATAGGGAAAGTCACACGCACACCGGTAGACTAGCAAAAGTTATCCGTTTTTTCTTTAAAATCGTGCCATTGTTTACCTTTTCAACGGATCCACGTGATATCACATGTTAAAACTATTGACGAACATATGCTACAACCTTGTGAAATAACTTGCATTGTTAGTTTTTTGTAGGCTTTTGGGCTTTACGAATTTTATTTACATATATACCACATTAAATTATATCATACCATCGTATAGGCCTATAAATAAACTTAATCAAGCAAAAATTCCAATAATCAAATCAAATCAAATTGAAAGCTGGAGTTCAGGAGGATGTTTGAAAAATTGCAACAAACCGGAGATCTGCCGCCATATTGGGAGACTTGGAAGGTCTGTAATAAGTTGACGGCTATACCTCGGGAAGGATAAATCACACCTCGAGCGTGGACAAACATCTCAATTGCGGTCCGTTCATCGTCACGGTACCCGCAGGGTCACCGAGGACGATCTAAGCTGACCAAAACGATACGTGCAGCAAAAACTCGAACTATTATTGTGCTATACTGTATTAGATTGATTACCTTCTAACTATTACTGTGCTATATTATATAGATTACCTTCTTGCCATTGACAAAGAACACGAGTTCGTCTTCGGCGTACGTAAACATTCTATTGTTGTCCGCTGGCAGCTTTTATTCTGTACTAAAGTAACCAAATTACGTGCACTGACGCACCGCTACCGGACACAGCGGTTGCAAACCCCTCGACGACCCAACTGTAAGTGAACAAAGTACACTGTCGTATGTGCATATGGCTGTAATTGGACCGTCAACTAAAAAATATACACGCGTTTTAGTCACGCGTTGAATGTATGACCCAACGACGTTGAAAATATGCACAAACAAACAAACAAATGAACTATAAGTATGGCAACTGGATACACTGGCTGTTATTTATAAATTATAGAAATGTCAAAATACAGTGCATGACCCTGGGCGTTTTCAGGCCCTGAAAAAGGGGGGTTCCCAGTTACTATCTCACACCGGCATATTGGGGAGGTACCCTGTGGCTGTGTTGTACACTGTGGCAGTGGTGTAGCCCGTATGAACATTGTTTTTGAGACTTTCCTGGTAAATTCATTGACAGTGATGTGGAATACAATCTTGTTTCACTCTACATTGATATAGCGCCTACTGGAAACTTTCCAGTGTCGATTTTAATAACACAGTTGCCCACCCCTGTACTGATAGCAGATAGAGAAAGCATCATCTTGTCGGAAATGAAAGCGAGATTCCACGCCGACCCAGTCCCATTATCAACCTCCGATCACTGGGCTGTTCAAGGGGAGAAGGATAGTACAATAAATTATAGGTGTCAAGATGTAGGAAAAGAAAAATGCAGAAATTATGTATCTAATGAATTTCCTGTGTAACGGAAAAAAAAAGTAATACTACTAAAATATGATGGTAGTACATCTAAGTTTGCTTTATAATGTAATGTTAATGTAACATTTATACAGAGAACACTGACATTTGAGTGAAATATTGTATTTTTATATTATTCAGTTCTGAAATATACTTCTGGATACTGGTATCTTACTTTAATGGATTAACAATGCCTACTGGATTTTTTTTCCAGAAAAAAAGCTTGATTTGTAATTGCTCTGTTTCAGCTTTTATTTTACTCATAATTTAATAAAATAAATTGCTCCCTACCTACTGGGTAAATGTTCTTCCACCCTCTAGACAGGAAAAAAATTTGTTTGGGAGGGTGTGGTCTAATTTAGAATACAACGACTTCCTGAAACCATGGCTGTGCCACAGTACTTTGTACTTATGTACTTCTTAAAAAGTGTACTTGAGTATTTTTGTACTTAGGTACACTTTTTTGAGTACTTGTACTGGTACTTAAGTACATTTGCAAACAAAATCAAAAGTACTTGTAATAAGTACATTCCAAAATACTTCAATTTTGAAATACGAACTATTTTCGAATTGTGATCACGTAATAACGAGACAATGAGTTAGTCAAATCACCCACCTATCTATCCCACTGGGCTTCTGTACAAATCCAATGACAATACAATAGGGGCATTTACACCTTGATCCTCGACAACATGCATCATTGCATTTCTATAGGGGCACACCTGGTAACTTATCTAGATGTAATTAGCACCAGGCCTGATTAACACAAGTGCAGGTGCACAAGTGAACAATCCTGTTGAGCACATTTTGAAGACAACTTTGAACCTTAACAGAAAATATGTGCTCAAGTTCAGTAAGCAGTTCAGGTGAGCAAGTCCAACCAGCTCAAGTGGTCAGGCGTGGCGCAGTTGGCCTCCCGCTGTCTGACTGTCCCAGCGTCATCGACTCCTGCTTCTTTTTTTAGCATTGCTTGGAAAGTTTTCAGACCTCTGTCTGACAAGCGCTTTGAGGAGCTGATGTCCATCAGATACAACAACTGAATGAAATGGTTTGACAATATGTCATGTAGTATGAAGTTATGGACTATGAAATGGTATGTGTATTACTATAATAAGTGCAATATTTTGTTTTATCAGTTGTCAATGTATGTGCTTATGCAATGAAATAAATATGTAACATCATGGATATATTATTTCGTTTCTTCAAATATGTATATTTGATAACTTATACTATTTTAAAATTTTCTATCACAATACCCAGAGTACTTCCCTCACAAACAATAATATCCACGCATAGATTTACAACCCAGTCCCTACTCCCTAAAACAAACGGGTTAAGTCCGCCAAAAACTCAGGTACTTGTATTTAAGTACATTTGAAATGAACTGGACTTAAGTACCTTTCCTTAAACCATGGTGTATTGGTATTTAAATACTTTGTCAGTGAAAGGTACTTGTACTGGTACATTTCAAAGTACTGCTGCCCAGCCCTGGTTGTAACACAGTCGTAGAAAATTTACTTAACATATAGCACCAATGTAAATGTAAAATAAAAGTTTGTCAGATCTTCATTATATAGATCTGATTACAAGTACTAGTAAATAAATCATCCTCATTTCTTTTGTATTCCAGGAATACTTGTTTTGCTGTGGCAGAACCCCGTCCTTCAACATTGCCAACGATGACATATCTGCGTCCACTACTAGTGAAAAGACACCTGCATCTACTGCTGGTGAAAAGACACCTTTATATACTGCTGTTGAAAAGACACCTGATTCCACAGCTGATAAAAATACACTGCTGGTGAAAAGACACATGCCTCCACATTTGATAAAAATACACCTGCATCTACTGCTGGTGAAAAGACACATGCCTCCACAGTTGACAAAAATACATCTGCATCCACTGCTGGTGAAAAGACACCTGCACCCACTACTGCTGAAAAGTACACATCCAAATATGCAAAATATGGCAAATATGCACAACAATTCAAGGATGCTTGATCTCAGGACAGTGATGTTTCTCAGTGGTGTACAACTTCATCCAGTGGTATTGGTTTGGCATTTTGTATACTGTGTGACAAAGAAATAAACTTAAACACTGGTGGGCTGAAAGACCTAAAGCGTCACGGAGAAACAAAAGCACATTAAACCAAGACTAGAGACAAACACAATCAAGGAACTGTACCTCAGCATTTCAAACTTCCACCCTTGGATGATACGGCAACAAATGCTGAAATTCTCTGGTCAGCCTTTATTTTGCATAGCACCAATTGAGTTTTCGGACTAGTGAACATACTTCAAATTTTTTCCAAATTATGTTTCCAGATTCTGCGATAGCCAACCAATTTCAGTGTGGTCGTACACAAGCTAAGGCGGTGATATGTAATGTAATGGTCCCAGAACTAAAATCCGACAGTTAGTTAAGGCAATGAAGAGTGGTCCATTTTCATTACTGACAGATGTCACAATGGAGGTAACAAATATAGAACAATGTAGCATCATTATCATTTATTTTGATACATTGGCGGGTTGTGTCAAAGGTCATTTCTATAAGATGCCTATTTTGACCAGTACCACCGCTAAATCCATATTTAACTCGATAACATCTGCTTTTATATCACTTGGAACTGATGGTGCTGGGACTATGATAAGCTTTATTCCCGGATTATATAAACGATTGAAAGACTTGCAGCCTAACCTCTATTCAATGTGGTGCATATGTCATCAGCTACACTTTGTTGAAAAGAAAGCTGTTGACACATTTTGTGGTGACGTTCATGATCTTCCTGTAGAAATGTAATATTACTTTAAGAAATCTTACTAAAGAACAGAAAAGCTAAAGGAGTTTCAGGAGTTCTGCGAAACAGTACAACACATACTACTTAAACCAGCTGATACACTGTGGCTTGCCATGCATGCTACTAGTGGGAGACTGACTGAGCAGTGGGAGCCTCTTATAACATATTTCAACCAACTGATTACATAATGGAGAATGGGAAAAAGAAAAGAGTAGACACGAACACTAGAGCTAAGGTTATGAAAATCAGGATTATGTTCAATAAAAAAGGACTGCAGCTATCTTTTATATTCCTCAAAGAAAGATGCTATACCAAGGTTTATTTATTTTAACACATTTTTTAAAACTGATTCCCCAGTAGCATGCTTGATGAAGAACAAAAATGGACAACCTTTTTAAAGGATGTACTTATGCGCTTTGTGAAGCCTGACGTCAGTAACTCATCTAGTGACCTTCAAAGCAAACATGAAGATGATGATAGTATATTAGATGACAGGGACAATTTCCGTTGATGAAATGCAGACATGTTTAATCTAATAGGACAATTGAAAGGAGGATGTGGTGGATACATTCTACAGTGAGATCTTAGCATTCTACATAACTGCAGTGAAGGAAGTAAAAATGCTGCCATTCAATGATGAAGTGTTGAAGAATCTGAAGTGCTTAAACACACTTTTACAGGGTCAGACCACACTAAGGACTATATTCAGGAAACTGTCAATGTTGTCCCCTACAATTATATCACAAGAGGAGAAAATGAACTGGAACAGGAGTGTCGTGCATATGATGTGCTTGAGTTATCAGAACATGTGAAACAGTGATTTGAATTGTCACACGGTGTTAGGGTATCAATGTTAGTGACAGTGGATGAGTTCTGGTCAACTTGAAATGTGATGCTGGAACGGTTTTATTCTCAGTATTGCCAGAACAAATGTTTTCTAGGTTGAAATTGACAACAGACAAATTCAGGTCAAAGCCATTAAATAGTGTTCTATCTGTGAACTTTAAAATTAATTCCACTTGTTATGGTTTAAAACCATCATATGCCAGAATAAAAATGGCCTGCCATCCTCGTCAGGAGGAATATAAGGACAATGAATCTGATTTTGAAGAGTAGTAATCTGATATTTGTTATAAATACCACTGAGTTACCATTTAACATGTTAAATGGAAATGTATTATTCTATAGTGGATCTCATTAACCTTACTGAGGCCACTCCTAAATGGACTGGGCTGATCCATTCATTTTTTTGGCCCCAGGAGTGACATTTTTTTAAGTTTTGTATAGAATACATACTGAAAAACTTGGTAGAATGTTTCGTATCTTGATATCCCAATATAAAGATGCTCTGTAGATTGTTATGAAACCACACTTTAATTATATGATGCCAAACATGCCTATGATGTCAAATAAGAATAACGATGCCAACGTTAAAGCATAATTTATATTATATATAATGTAGACATGTATGTAAAGTATATGTGGTCAATGCAATTTAAAGAATATGATACTAATGTTTATATCATGTCACTCACTATACGTGACTGTGTTTGTACAATTGAAACATGTCAATTTGAAGTAAATGTCGTCAGGACTTTATCAGTATGAGGATTTTGACTCCATATAACCTATTATTGACTCCAAGATCTCATTCCATGGCAGTCATGACATTCTGAAATGGCTTCAAAATTAGTATAAAATGTTATACAATGTCGAAGATTTGTTGTGTCCACGTTGTGTAAAATATCCTATGCTGCCAAAGTGTTTACCATGTTTTTGACTCGCTCTCTCCATGTTGTGTAAATCTTATCCCATGAGGTTTTATGATATTATTATTATTATTATGTTTGTTTAGAATAACATTATATAATTAGCTTTATATATACTTTATTGCTCATTTAGGTGTGATAGTTAAAAGTTGAACCAACCAAATTTTCTTACTTGTTAAACTTTTGTCAGCCTATTATTCTGAAATATAACTAGTGTCTTGATTATGTAGAATGTGTATGATTTGTGTAGTAAATGAAATGTGTCATTTTATCAAACAGATGTATTAGGATCAATGCGTATCTGCATGCACTGTAGTCGTGGCGATATATGTGATAACAGTTTCCTGATTATTGCGAGTAGTGGCTTATGGTCGGTCTTTACCGTGATTCGTCCATAGACATACTGATGGAATCTCTTTAGTCCGAACTGGATGGCCAGGCACTCTTTCTCAATCTGCGCATAACGCTGTTGTGTATCAGTCATCGAGCGGGTTCTCCCTCTTGGAGCAGTGCCACCCCTATTCCGCGTTGTGACGCATCAACAGTCAGGCGAAATGTTTGGTAGGATCGGACAATTTCAGTTCAATGTCAGCTCTTGTCTGCCCTTTGATATCCAGCCAGACATGCTGGTGGGTTGGATCCCAGTTCCAAGCAACATATTTCTTTGTGAGATCACGGAGCGGATCTGCCATGCTAGACAAGTTCGGACAATACTTATATATATATAGTTTTTCACGCCGATGAATCGGCGCACAACTTCCTTGCTCTTCGGTACTGGCATGTTTGCTACAGCAGTGAATTTAAGTGGATCAGCCCCGACACCTTCACTTGAGATGATGTGATCCAGATACTTCAGTTCTTGTGTCTTGCTAACGCACTTGTCGTTGTTGAGTCATAAGTTTCTTCTCGACAACTTTTTTAACTAAGCGAAATTAGTTATTATATGCAAGTAACATTTCATTAAGGAATATCGAATAACTTTCGTGAGGATCTCTCCAAGCATAAACTTCATCACAGCATATTTGATCTATACTCTCATTAAATGTAGCAATATTTTGCGCTTTATATATTCTAGTCTCTATTGGCGTATCTACCTTTGTGATATTAGCAGATTTAGTAACTAAAATATTGGTAAGTGATCGGAAATATCTGTATATATTATTCCATGCAGTTGATAATTTGCATCAAGTCTATCATTGCTATATATATTATCCATGACAGTGGCAATAGTTGGTGTTATTATTAATTAGTTAGTAGGTTTACCGAAAAGGGGTATAAATGCATGTTGAAACATGGCAACTATGTATTTGGTTTCCGTATGACTACCACAATTAATATATACAGTTTAGCTTATAATACAAAGAATGTGTGACTTTATTACTTAAAAACTTCAAATCTGACCTCCTCTCTACCTCCTTGTCTCTTGATTTGTTAAACAACATTCTTTCAGACGTTCTTCATAACTAAGGTCTCTCAGTTCTGGAATGATTTAACTGCTCTCCTCTGTATGCTATCAAGCGTATCTATATCCTTGTATACAACATGACGAATAATTATTGCTTGATACAGAGGTATAATTAGCTGTTCCTTGTATAGTATGTTTCTCCTAATCAACCCAAGAATATGTTACCCTTTGAAGCTGCAATACCACATTGTTCTGAAACTTTCATATCATCACTTATTTTAAGTCCTTTTCTTTTACAGTAGTACCCAGAACAGTAACTCCCATAATATAGATTATATCCAAATGCCCGTGTCCTGTATGTAGGCATTCACACTTCCCAACATTGAATAACATCTGCCATTTTTTAGACAATTTAACTAGTTTGTCTAGATTTGTAAATGTTGTTTATTACCACCATTTTGTGTCATCTGCAAATGTCAATATGTTGTTTGTTATACGTCATCCAAGTCAATGATATATATATATATATATATATATATATATATATATATATATATATATATATATATATATATATATATATATATATATACACACTGTATATATTAATTGTGGTAGTCATACGGAAACCAAAGATTACATAGATGCAATGTTTCAACATGCATTTATACCCCTTTTCGGTAAACCTTCTAATTAAATAATAACACCAACTACTGCCACTGTCATGGATAATATATATAGCAATGATATACTTGGTGCAAATTATCAACTGCATGGAATAATATATACAGACATTTCCGATCACTTACCAATATTTTAGTTACTAAATCTGCTAATATCACAAAGGTAGATACGCCAATAAAGACTAGAATATATAAAGCGCAAACTATTGCTACATTTAATGAGAGTATAGATCAAATATGCTGAGATGAAGTTTATGCTTGGAGAGATCCTCACGAAAGTTATTCGATATTCCTTAATGAAATGTTACTTGCATATAATAACTAATTTCGCTTAGTTAAAAAAGATGTCGAGAAGAAACTTGTGACTTGTGCGTTAGCAAGACACAAGAACTGAAGTATCTGGATCACATCATCTCAAGTGAGGGTGTCGAGGCTGATCCACTTAAATTCACTGCTGTAGTAAACATGCCAGTACCGAAGAGCAAGGAAGTTGTGCGCCGATTCATCGGCGTGAAAAACTATATATATATAAGTATTGTCCGAACTTGTCTAGCATGGCAGATCCGCTCCGTGATCTCACAAAGAAAGATGTTGCTTGGAACTGGGATCCAACCCACCAGCATGTCTGGCTGGATATCAAAGGGCAGACAAGAGCTGACATTGAACTGAGATTGTTCGATCCTACCAAACATTTCGCCTGACTGTTGATGAGTCACAACGCGGAATAGGGGTGGCACTGCTCCAAGAGGGAGAACCCGCTCGATGACTGATACACAACAGCGTTATGCGCAGATTGAGAAAGAGTTTCTGGCCATCCAGTTCGGACTAAAGAGATTCCATCAGTATGTCTATGGACGAATCACGGTAGAGACCGACCATAAGCCACTACTCGGAATAATCAGGAAACTGTTATCACATATATCGCCACGACTCAAGCGCATGCAGATACGCATTGATCCCTATGACTATGAACTTGTCTACCCTCCCGGTCGTGAGTTAGCACGGTTGCCCAATAGACACAATCTTGAGAATTTTTCAATGGAACATTAATAGCGCGGCGACTGGCATTGATAGAATGTATATATGGCGCGCAACTAGATGTTCAGGTTTAAGTGTGAAACAGCAGTCGCTTGCTATAATAAATATTTAATACAACCATCCTGGTAAACAGATCGATGATTACACTGTCCATGTATACTTGTTCCCGTTTTACTTACTAAATAAACAACATAATACCTCTGTTTTGATAAAATGACACATTTCATTTACTACACAAATCATACCCATTCTACATAATCAAGACACTAGTTATATTTCAGAATAATAGGCTGACAAAAGTTTAACAAGTAAGAAAATTTGGTTGGTTCAACTTTTAACTATCTAACTAACTATGAGCAATAAAGTATATATAAAGCTAATTATATAATGTTATTCTAAACAAACATAATACTACTAATAATAATAATATCATAAAACCTCATGGGATAATATTTACACAACATGGAGAGAGCAAGTCAAAAACATGGTAAACACTTTGGCAGCATAGGATATTTTACACAACGTGGACACAACAAATCTTCGACATTGTACAACATTTTATACTAATTTTGAAGCCATTTCAGAATGTCATGACTGCCATGGAATGAGATCTTGGAGTCAATAATAGGTTATATGGAGTCAAAATCCTCATACTGATAAAGTCCTGACTACATTTACTTCAAATTGACATGTTTCAATTGTACAAACACAGGCACGTATAGTGACATGATATAAACCTTAGTATCATATTCTTTAAATTGCATTGACCACATATACTTTACATACATGTCTACATTATATATAATATAAATTATGCTTTATCGTTGGCATCGTTAATCTTATTTGACATCATAGGCATGTTTGGCATCATATAATTAAAGTGTTGTTTCATAACAATCTACAGAGCATCTTTATATTGGGATATCAAGATACGAAACATTCTACCAAGTTTTTCAGTATGTATTCTATACAAAACTTTAAAAAATGTCACTATTGGGGCCAAAAAAATGAATGGATCAGCCCAGTCCATTTAGGAGTGGCCTCAGTAAGGTTAATGAGATACATTATAGAATAATACATTTCCATTTAACATGTTAAATGGTAACTCAGTGGTATTTATAACAAATATCAGATGACTTCTCTTCAAAATCAGATTCATTGTCCTTATATTCCTCCTGACGAGGATGGCAGGCCATTTTTATCCTGGCATATGATGGTTTTAAACCATAACAAGTGGAATTCATTTTAAAGTTCACAGATATAACACTATTTAATGGCTTTGACCTGAATTTGTCTGTTGTCAATTTCAACCTAGAAAACATTTGTTCTGGCAATACTGAGAATAAAACCGTTCCAGCATCACATTTCAAGTTGACCAGAACTCATCCACTGTCACTAACATTGATACCCTAACACCGTCTGACAATTCAAATCACTGTTTCACATGTTCTGATAACTCAAGAACATCATATGCACGACACTCCTGTTCCAGTTCATTTTCTCCTCTTGTGATATAATTGTAGGGGACAACATTGATAGTTTCCTGAATATGGTCCTTAGTGTGGTCTGACCCTGTAAAAGCATGTTTAAGCACTTCAGATTCTTCAACACTTCATCATTGAATGGCAGCATTTTTACTTCACTGCAGTTCTGTAGAATGCTAAGACCTCACTGTAGAATGTATCCACCACATCCTCTTTCCCATTGTCCATCACTTGTCCTATTAGATTAAACATTTCTGCATTTCATCAACAGAAATTGTCCCTGTCATCTAATATACTATCATCATCTTCATGTATGCTTTGAAGGTCACTGGATGAGTTAATGACGTCAGGCTTCACAAAGCACATAAGTACATCCTTTAAAAAGGTTGTCCATTTTTGTTCTTCATCAAGCATGCTACTGGGGAAGCAGTTTCAAAAAAAACTGTTAAAAAAATAAACTTTGGTATAGCATCTTTCTTTGAGGATAGCTGCAGTCCTTTGTTATTGAACATAATCCTGATTTTCATAACCTTAGCTCTAGTGTTCTCGTCTACTCTTTTCTTTTTCCCATTCTCCATTATGTAATCAGTTGGTTGAAATATGCTATAAGAGGCTCCCACTGCTCAGTCAGTCTCCCACTAGTGGCATGCATGGCAAGCCACCGTGTATCAGATGGTTTAAGTAGTATGTGTTGTACTGTTTCGCAGAACTCCTGAAACTCCTTTAGCTTTTCTGTTCTTTAGTAAGATTTCTTAAAGTAATATTAAATTTTTACAGGAAGATCATGAACGTCACCAGAAAATGTGTCAACAGCTTTCTTTTCAACAAAGTGTAGCTGATGACATATGCACCACATTGAATAGAGGTTAGGCTGCAAGTCTTTCAATCGTTTATATAATCCGGGAATAAAGCTTATCATAGTCCCAGCACCATCAGTTCCAAGTGATATAAAAGCAGATGTTATCGAGTTAAATATGGATTTAGCGGTGGTACTGGTCAAAATAGGCATCTTATAGAAATGACCTTTGACACAACCCGCCAATGTATCAAAATAAATGATAATGATGCTACATTGTTCTATATTTGTTACCTCCATTGTGACATCTGTCAGTAATGAAAATGGACCACTCTTCATTGCATTAACTAACTGTCGGATTTCAGTTCTGGGACCATTACATTACATATCACCGCCTTAGCTTGTGTACGACCACACTGAAATTGGTTGGCTATCGCAGAATCTGGAAACATAATTTGGAACAATTTTGAAGTATGTTCACTAGTCCGAAAACTCAATTGGTGCTATGCAAAATAAAGGCTGACCAGAGAATTTCAGCATTTGTTGCCGTATCATCCAACGGTGGAAGTTTGAAATGCTGAGGTACAGTTCCTTGATTGTGTTTGTCTCTAGTCTTGGTTTAATGTGCTTTTGTTTCTCCGTGGCGCTTTAGTTCTTTCAGCCCACCAGTATTTAAGTTTATTTCTTTGTCACACATTATACAAAATGCCAAACCAATACCACTGGATGAAGTTGTACACCACTGAGAAACATCCTTGAATTGTTGTGCATATTTGCCATATTTTGCATATTTGATTGTGTACTTTTCAGCAGTAGTGGGTGCAAGTGTCTTTTCACCAGCAGTAGATGCAGGTGTATTTTTGTCAACTGTGGAGGCATGTGTCTTTTCACCAGCAGTAGATGCAGGTGTATTTTTATCAACTGTGGAGGTATGTGTCTTTTCAACAGCAGTGTATTTTTATCAGCTGTGGAATCAGGTGTCTTTTCAACAGCAGTAGATACAGGTGTCTTTTCACCAGCAGTAGATGCAGGTGTCTTTTCACTAGTAGTGGACGCAGATATGTCATCGTTGGCTAATGTTGAAGGACGGGGTTCTGCCACAGCAAAACAAGTATTCCTGGAATACAAAAGAAATGAGGATGATTTATTTACTAGTACTTGTAATCAGATCTATATAATGAAGATCTGACAAACTTTTATTTTACATTTACATTGGTGCTATCTGTTAAGTAAATTTTCTACGACTGTGTTACAACCAGGGCTGGGCAGCAGTACTTTGAAATGTACCAGTACAAGTACCTTTTACTGACAAAGTATTTAAATACCAATACACCATGGTTTAAGGAAAGGTACTTAAGTCCAGTACAAGTACATTTCAAATGTACTTAAATACAAGTACCTGAGTTTTTTGCGGACTTAACCCGTTTGTTT
Source organism: Lamellibrachia columna (assembly GCA_963662155.1). NCBI lineage: Eukaryota > Metazoa > Annelida > Polychaeta > Sabellida > Siboglinidae > Lamellibrachia > Lamellibrachia columna. Next base: position 34,017,156 of record OY759262.1, read on the forward strand.
TAGGGAGTAGGGACTGGGTTGTAAATCTATGCGTGGATATTATTGTTTGTGAGGGAAGTACTCTGGGTATTGTGATAGGAATTTTTTTTAAATGGAATAAGTTATCAAATATACATATTTGAAGAAACGAAATAATATATCCCTGATGATGTTACATATTTATTTCATTTCATAAGCACATACATTGACAACTGATAAAACAAAATATTGCACTTATTATAGTAATACACATACCATTTCATAGTCCATAACTTCATACTACATGACTTATTGTCAAATCATTTCATTCAGTTGTTGTATCTGATGAACATCAGCTCCTCAAAGCTCTTGTCAGACAGAGGTCTGAAAACTTTCCCAGCAATGCTAAAAAAAGACGCAGGAGTCGATGACGCTGGGACAGTCAGACAGCGGGAGGCCAACTGCGCCACGCCTGACCACTTGAGCTGGTTGGACTTGCTCAACTGAACTGCTTACTGAACTTGAGCACGTATTTTCTGTTAAGGTTCAAAGTTGTCTTCAAAATGTGCTCAACAGGATTGTTCACTTGTGCACCTGCACTGATGTTAATCAGGCCTGGTGCTACTTACATCTAGATAAGTTACCAGGTGTGCCCCTATAGAAATGCAATGATGCATGTTGTCCAGGACCAAGGTGTAAATGCCCCTATTGTATTGTCATTGGATTTGTACAGACGCCCAGTGGGATAGATAGGTGGGTGATTTGACTAACTCATTGTCTCGTTATTACGTGATCACAATTCGAAAATACTTCGTATTTCAAAATTGAAGTATTTTGGGATGTACTTAATACAAGTACTTTTGAATTTATTTTGCAAATGTACTTAGGTACCAGTACAAGTACTCAAAAAAGTGTACCTAAGTACAAAAATACTCAAGTACACTTTTTAAGAAGTACATAAGTACAAAGTACTGCGGCACAGCCATGGTTTCAGGAAGTCGTTGTATTCTAAATTAGACCACACCCTCCCCAAACAAATGTTTCCTCTCTAGAGGGTGGGAGAACATTTACCCAGTAGGTAGGGAGCAATTTTTTTAATTAAATTATGAGTAAAATAAAAGCTGAAACAGAACAATTGCAAAACAAGCATTTTTTTCTGGAAAAAAATCCAGTAGGCATTGTTAATCCATTAAAGTAAGATACCAGTATCCAGAAGTATATTTCAGAACTAAATAATATAAAAATACAATATTTCACTCACATTTCAGTGTTCTCTGTATAAATGTTACATTAACATTACATTATAAAGCAAACTTAGATGTACTACCATCATATTTTAGTAGTATTACTTTCTTTTTTCCGTTACACAGGAAATTCATTAGAGACGTAATTTCTGCATGTTTCTTTTCCTACATCTTGACACCTATAATTTATTTTACTATCCTTCTCCCCTTGATCTGCCCAGTGATCGGAGGTTGATAATGGGACTGGGTCGGCGAGGACACTCGCTTTCATTTCCGACAAGATGATGCTTTCTCTGTGGCCTTCGGCATGTTGCCAAGGTACACGTGAGCTGCCTTATTTCCTAGTAACTGACATGTTTGCATCCTGTGCTGGAATTCAGGCAGTCTATCTGCTATCAGTACAGGGGTGAGCAACTGTGTTACTAAAATCGACACTGGCAAGTTTCCAGTAGGCGTTATATAAATGTACAGTGAAACAAGATTGTATTCCACATCATTGTCAATGAAATTACCAGGAAAGTCCCAAAAACAATGTTCATACGGGCTACACCACTGCCACAGTGTGCAACACAGCCACAGGGTACCTCCCCAAGATGCCGGTGTGAGATAGTAACTGGGAACCCCCCTTTTTCAGGGCCTGAATCCGCCCGGGGTCATGCACTGTATTTTGACATTTCTATAATTTACAAATAACAGCCAGTGTATCCATTTGCCCTACTTATAGTTCATTTGTTTGTTTGTGCATTTTTTCAACGTCTTGGATCATAAATTCAACGCGTGACTAAAACGCGTGTATGGCCCTATTGGCCTGCCATAGTAGTTGACGGTCCAATTACAGCCATACGCACATACGACAGTGTACTTTGTCCACTTCCAGTTGGGTCGTCGAGGGGTTTGCATCCGCTGTGTCCGGTAGCGGTGCGTCAGTGCACGTAATTAGGTTACTAAAGAATAAAAGCTGCCATCGGACAACAATAGAATGTCTACGTTCGCCGAAGACGAACTCGTGTTCTTTGTGAATGGCAAGAAGGTAATCTATATAATATAGCACAGTAATGGTTAGAAGGTAATATATCTAATACAGTATAAAACAGTAATAGTTCGAGTTTTTGCTGCACATATCGTATTGGTCAGCTTAGGCCGTCCTCGGTGACCCTGCGGCTACTGTGACGATGGCCTGGCCGTAATTGAGATGTTTGCTCAGGCTCGAGCAGTGAGTTATCCTTCCCGATGTATCGCCGTCAACCTATAGCAGACCTTCCAAGTCTCCCAATATGACGGCAGATCTCCCGTTTGTTGTAATATTTCAAACATCCTCCTGAACCCCCGCTTTCAATTTGATTTGATTTGATTATTGGAGTTTTTGCTTGCTCAAGTTTATTTATAGGCCTATGCGATGGTATGATATAATTTAATGTGGTATATATGGAAATAAAATTCGTAAAGCCTAAAACCCACCAAGAAACAAAATGTGTAATTGTTTTTACGCCCGAAAATTGTCATCGCGAAACCCGGCACTTGCAAACAATCCGTCCATTTGGTGTATTAGAAATGGGCCTAAGCAGGGTGTAATATAACTCAGATATATTTATAAATAAGGAAGGTGGGTAGATTACTTGTGTTATATGTTTTTAGCCAGGATCAATTAAGTCTTATAAGTTATCATACATGCTAGACATGTATTAAAATAATTAAAAGCCATTACGTAATTATACTAGTATGTTACATTTCCCCGCAATGATAAAACTTGCAACTTGCCCCGCATCGATGTAAATTATAATACTTTAGGAGAGCTCATGACATTTATCATCATCTTTATAATAATTAAGCATTCATTGAAGAAAAAACTATTATATTTTTATGATTAATAAATGTGAATAACTAGCAGAAACATGTAGACAGACAGAGAGACAGATACTGTTTTTTTTTTAAGAAAGACATTGTTATTTATATGAAACGCAAACAGTAGTGCTGTTATTAATAACTGTTTAATAATAAAACAGTGTTGCTGATTCAGTATACATATAGCAAATATGAGCATGTTTTTCACGTTTTGTAGTAAACTAATTTCTATTGTTTGTATCACAGTTGCATTTTATTCTCTTAACTACCGATTGATTGCTCTATACTTTGTGTTACCGAGTCTTTGTATCTGAGGTGGTGGAGAAGAATCCTGACCCGGAGGTGACTTTGCTACAATATCTGCGCGACAACCGTATCCTCTCAAACTTCTTTTATTTATTTATCATCATAAATGCATGTAACTAACTACAAAGTAACATTTACAGACTTCTAACATATGTTTGTCAGAATTGCTTTGTTATTATACTGGTTTCAAATCCCACATTTCGAGCAGGTGGCTATGTCATAATGATGCATATGTTTGTTTTGCCAGATTGGTGTTTGTGGAAAGTCTTAAGATGCACTTAAATATTTAGTTGTGCTTTGAAGACTGTTTTAAGTGATTTTACTGTTTGACACGTATTGGTTATTCAAAGTACGTAATGTTCCATCTGGGTATGCCTCTTGCCGCTATCAGATATGTATACTTTACTGAGCAGAACAATGTAATATCGGGTCAGTTTGGAGAAATATTACATAAAGAAAGAGAGAGAGAGAGAGAGAGAGAGAGGGAGGGGAGAGAGAGAGAGAGAGAGAGAGCAAAGAGCAATAATTGGGCATCATTTAGATGAGTGTATACAACTTGGATGCCATATCGTCAGCCGAACATAAATTAAGCTGGAACAAATATAAAAAGAGCTACTTAGCTGATTCCAGAATTGATTCTAGAACTGATTACACTACTGATTCCAAAACTGATTCCACTACTGAGCCCACGACTGATTCCAATACTTATTCATTGACTGATTCCACGACTGATTTCACTACTCATTCCACACTATTGATTTCACAACTGATTCCACTACTGATTCCACAACTGATTCTACTACTGATTCCACAACTGATTCCAATACAGATTCCACAACTGGCATCTGGAACTTGTTACTGTCGATGGCAGTCTTGTTATACAGCATCAGTAGCTCCACGGGGCTAGCACAGAAGGGTTAAATACAATAAAATATGTATTAATCATCTTTATAATGATATTAAGAAGAGTGATGGTATTAAAAACTTGAAGACTGCTAACATAACTACTTGACTATGACCATGGACATATTTTCGTGGTTATTTCGGATAGTGCTTTTGAATTTGTTGAGAACTTGTTTGAGTAGGTGGTCATCCTTAACCCTTTGCCCTAGTGCGACTGACAGGAGCGAAGCTGGGATGTGGAAAGGGAGGCTGCGGGGCGTGCACCGTCATGGTGTCCAAGTACGACCGCGTCAAGCAGCACATTCAGTATCCTTTGTCGGTGTCACTAGAGTCACTAGTGCTGTCGTATGTGTCACTAGTGTGTAGGCGCTTGTGTCATTTAAAAATAATTGTTACAAATTTATGACATTCTTTTGTAGACTTTGGATTGTTCAATATACTTCATATCTATCAAGCATGTCGGGGTATCTAAGGGTTTTCCTAACACACAAGCATGAACGCACATGCACACAGGCGCATGCACGCACACGCACTTACGCATGTAATTTCCCTGCTACTATGATTCACGTCATGCAAAGTGTTGACGCTTAAGTAGCTTGTGTTATGTCAAACTTTCTAAAAATGACTCTCCATGGATGTTGACTTATACAAGTGACTGTGGACATTGTTGCCTATCCACAAGTGGTCATCAACTGCAAAAGTGCTGAGTTTAACGACCATGCTCTACTTTAATATACGCTAACCAACCTTTGTTCTCATCAGGTGTACTATATTAAACATAATAGGGCATCTTATTATATTTGCGGCTATGGGAAGGAACTTCAACTTTTGAGCGATTACTAAATACAAATTTATTGCATTACAATTTGGCCAGATCTATTTTTTCTAAGGATGTGTGTGCGTGTGTACGTGCTTGCTTGCGTGCGTGCGTGGGTGCGTGCATGCATGCGTGCGTGCGCGTGTTCTGTATAGGAAGTTCCTTAGCCACCAGTCACCTCGCTGTCAACGCGTGTCTCGCCCCGCTGTGTTCCATGTATGGCCTCGCTGTCACTACAACCGAGGCCATTGGCGACACCAAAACGAGGCTACATCCTGTCCAAGTAAGTCAAGGTTATCACATTCAGAGACATTTGGTTTTGACAAATATAATATTCAATATATGATACTATTTTACTTTGATTTGTAAAAGTTGTTACTGCCTATGCAATAGTTTAGTTATAGTTTATTTTTAATATTGATTTAAAGGGAAACGTTCCCTAAAATATACATAGGCCTTACTACCTATAGGAAGAACATCAGTGATGTCCAATGCAATATGCCATTTTTGTTTCACTTGAAGAAAAGTGTAGTAGAAAGAGAACAGAAAGACAAAGTTAAGATGGAAGGACAGTGTTACTTAAGCGAGATCTCATAAAGGCAGAGGTGAACAGCCGAGAGTGGAAGAGAATGACAGAAGATCATGATGGATGGAGATGACTCGTCGAAAGGGCGGAACAGACTAAGTGATATGGCCCCTACCCCTCAAGGGACTGAGAGGGAAGAAGAAGAAGACTAATTTAAGAACCTTAGTGTAGCAAACAATCTCTTCCTACAATTTAACCATTCTAATACATGTTTTTCCTGTCCATAGGAGAGACTTGCCAAGTCACATGGCAGTCAGTGTGGCTTCTGTACCCCGGGGATGGTGATGTCAATGTACACCCTGCTACGGAACAACCCCTGCCCTTCTATGGCTGATGTAGAAAATGCGTTGGAGGGTGGGTATATACATTGTGTAAGCATCTGTCTCAAGCACATAACAACATCTCAGAAAATGTGTGCCATTTTGAATAACATTAAGCCATACGTAATAGATTCATAAGTTGTCTTCTTCTGATAGGTCAAACTCTTGGCACATTACTTGACGTGTACGGGCTGTTTAGAAAGGACAGGGTTTGAACTGGTCCCCTTTTCATATATGTTAATATTTATAGTTAGATACAACACTGGTCAAGTTTTACCTTACCAATGCGGTCATGGTCGTGATAAAAAAGGAAATGAAACTGTCAAAAATATATTCGCATCAGTGGTGTTGGAGGGGGGAGGTGGCTGTGGTTGTTATTAGTAGCAGTAGAAACAACTGCAACGGAAGTAGCAATATTTACAAAATTGTGAACATTATATACTATATTTGTATGATTGACACTTCATCTTCAATGTGAATGCCTATATTTGTATAAAAACAATTCCAGTGGCATTTGTCTGATGATTGATATATATATATATATATATATATATATATATATACATATATATATATATATATATATATATATATATATATATATATATATATATATATATATATATATATATATATATATAGCGTTTGTATATATATATAGCGTTTGAAGATTATTTATATAACTTTTTTTCAGTAACTATTATATATATCACTTACATGGTTTATCTTTTATTGTATTTTAATTATTTATTTATTTTTATTACATGATTTTAAAGCAGTGATTACTCAGTATTTAACTGATACTTTATATATATATATATATATATATATATATATATATATATATATATATATATATATATATATATATATATATATATATATATATATATATATATATATATATATATATATATGTATATATATATATATATATATATATATATACTACACCAACAATTACTGTATTTTGTTTGTAGGTAATCTGTGTCGTTGTACTGGCTACAGACCCATCCTGGATGCATTCCGAAGTTTCACAAAGGGGAGTGATTCGAAGTTGAATTTGACTAAAATGCAGGTATGTATGTAATTGTTAATTTAATTGCTGTGCAAATGCTTTAATATTAAATAATATATAATTAACACATGTGTAGTACATGATGTGGACAGTACTTAAATGGCTTTAGTAACTTAGGTATAAAGTTGTGACATTAAGTCCAATAAATAAAATATATATGGGAGTAGTGCTATCTACATACATTACTATTAACTCTTTCCCATTTGTGATGACAAATTAAAAATAGAAGTATACATGACTGTATTGCTAAATTAACTGCACATTAGTTTATGAAGTATTAAGCAATATTTGGCTTTATGATGACATGTGTAAGCCTAGAAATAAAATGGAAATTAACTAAAATATTTGGATTGGAAATAACACTTGTATTTATATCACGATTATTATCAGAACGTTATTTGAAACAGAACCATACCTAACAATTACCTAAACATATATCGCTCATTACTTCACAAAAGTGGATTTTGTTAAGGTTTGTTGAAAATTGTTTGAGTAAACATAGTTGTAGCAATAGAAGATTCTTATTAATATACGTTGTAATCAAATGACATTTTGTTGCTGTCCTATAAATGTGTCAAACTATGCCCAGAATAGAATTGTTTTGACTAGATACAATACATACGTCTAAGCTGCCAATGCTGGATCTGTTTTTTTCAATTGTAATTTACAGCCAATAACTTTTGTTTGAAACAATTAGATTGTATTTTAAGTTTGTATTTGTGTATGTTTAATTGCTACTGCTGCTTGAAAGACATTGCTGAATTAATTGCAGGAGTTCCTATGCCCCATGGGAGAAGAGTGCTGTCAAAACAAGAAGGCACAAGAAAGTACAATCTCGGAGGTATAGATTAATCATGGCCTCAATATGTTGTACTCGTTGATATTTTAGCTGCAGTATTGAAGTGTACAGGGTTTCTGCTCTTTTCAAGATGAAGCCACTGTCGTGTCGACTGCTAGAAGGTTCTACGTATTTCAGTTGCCTAACATTACTTTTTGTGATAGAAACTTTTTCCTCTCACTCTTTCATTCTCACACACTCACTCCCTCACTGGCTCGCTCACACACTCTATCTCTCTCTCTCTCTCTCTCTCTCTCTCTCTTTCTCTCTCACTCTCTCATCTGTTTGTCTATTCTCCTCAATCCATCCATCTATCCTTCCTTACCCTACTTCACTCCCTCTATTCCTCCCCTCCCCTCTTCCTCTGTCCCTTACTCAATAATTCCGTCCCTACCTCCCTCACATGGTCAATTTCTATATCCTTGTATACAACATGACGAATAATTATTGCTTGATACAGAGGTATAATTAGCTGTTCCTTGTATAGTATGTTTCTCCTAATCAACCCAAGAATATGTTACCCTTTGAAGCTGCAATACCACATTGTTCTGAAACTTTCATATCATCACTTATTTTAAGTCCTTTTCTTTTACAGTAGTACCCAGAACAGTAACTCCCATAATATAGATTATATCCAAATGCCCGTGTCCTGTATGTAGGCATTCACATTTCCCAACATTGAATAACATCTGCCATTTTTTTAGACAATTTAACTAGTTTGTCTAGATCGTTTTGTAAATGTTGTTTATTACCACCATTTTGTGTCATCTGCAAATGTCAATATGTTGCTTGATATACTGTCGTCCAAATCATTGATATATATATATATATATATATATATATATATATATATATATATATATATATATATATATATATATATATATATATATATATATATATATATATATATATATATATATATATATATATGTATATGTATATGTATATGTATATGTATATATATATATATATATATATATATATATATATATATATATATATTAAGAACAACAAAGGTCATAATACTGATCCTTGTGCAAATGTGCACATGTGGGCTATAATGAGAGACGAAATAACTTCAACAACAGGCAAAACAAAAGACTACTGTTTAGCTAAGTTTCCCTTGTCCACTCTGCACAATACTTGATTGAACTAGCCCTTGTTGTTGTTGTGGGCGTGAGTGAAGGGAGGGCTTATGATTTTGTGTTAGGCCACACAAAAATATGTTTGGTTTCATCAGAAATCAGGGTGATTTTTTCTGCCGTCCGGAAGAAGAGGATAATTGATAGATGTCTCCTTTCCATCAGACACAGTTTTGAGCTTGGGCTTCCAGCTCTTTCCATTTGTATTCTGCTTTTGACATCCCTGCTTCTACTTTTCTGTGCTGCTTGGCCTTTTTCCTTTTTATATACTGTAGTATATATATTACACTAAAACCGTTGCACAATCTAACGAAATTGACGTTCTCTAGTTTAATAGATCAAACTGTTAGTTTCAATCAGTTTGATGGGAGCTTGTCATAACTAGATCAACAAGTATACCACAAACAATGTACATACAAGAAAAGATTATATGTCGTAGAAAATTCACAGTGGCTCCTGACTAGATGTTTGATGCAGCTAGCATTTGATCCACCCAAGTCATACATAAATTCACATAAATTAAACTAATATATAAACGTTTTACATAGATTGTATGACTATGCGTATCAGCGATGTGTGCATGTGAGCTTAAGTAGGTTCGTGTAGCAGTTTGACACACAAATGTGTATATTGTGATATAACTGATGTTAGGTTTTTGCTCGTCATCATGCAACTGAGACAACTAATAACTAAGGTTGGGATTGAAACTTACATATCAGTGGGGAATTCATAAGATAATGTCTTAATTATAATAATTGCCATACCACTGTTTTTGTATTATATTGCAATCATAATATGTATAAGTCGTATTTGTTCATTGGTGGCTGGTAAATTATCATGTACGTTAAAGTAAGAAACTTTGGTGCTCTTATTTAGTGTTTAAAACTTGTGTGAGGAATGATCCATGTGTGCCAGGGCTTAGTTGTTAATTTTCTTTATATGATAATGTAAGTTTTCCGTATAATTGTTTCAAGGATTATAAAATTTACAGCGTTTCCAGAAAAAAATGCCAAAACCAGCCATAAACAACATGAGGTAATCACGGGTTTGTAATAGTTCAACGCCTTGAAAGGAATCAGAGTAACACTGCTACTGGCTAACCTATTTTAAAATGTTTTTGTAATGATTGATATATTATATACAGTCAGAATTTGTAACTTAAGAAACTGGATTAGAATTCTGAAAAACACTTTTTCATTGGAAAACTGCAAAGTCTACAAGTTTACGTGTAAGTTTTGGAAGGTTTTTTCTGTAGCTCCAGAACAAAATGTAATTGGCTGTGCGAGATGGTTGCTTATAATGATTATTTTAAGATTGCTGTGTCCTCTGTACAGTTTAGATATCTTCCTCGCAGTGAACAGTGCAAGAGATTGTTACGAAAGTTATCTATTCTACATTATGGTATTTGAGTATTGTTTAAATAAAAACATTGTCACAAAAGTACGACTTTGACAAATGTATTGTTTATCTACATTTACTGCTATGTATTATTTGTCACATGGTGGCAACCCCTGTGACATCACAGTGTTGGTCACATGGTAGTACCGGTAACCACAGCGATGTCAGTGTTGGTCACACGGTAGCAAACCATGTGACATCACAGTGTTGGTCACATGGCCTAGTGAGAATGGACCTGGATCAGGCATTAACAAAAAGACATATATATTATTTTGTTATTAAAATTTTATTTCAGGTTAATTACTATTTTCAATTATTTCTTTAGTTATATAATTATATTAGTCGCAAATTGAGACATTGCATGGAATTATGAATGACACCGTATGTTGGCATGCAGTTTAAACTGTTTAAACAACGGGACATTTCATATAACACATGTACTCTTGGTGTAAACATTGTAATGCAATCCTTGAAACCTCTACCTTGCCCTCCCAAAACACAATGACTGGCATCGCAGCTTCATCACAGATAACGTCTCCATTCACTCTTCTTCAGCTTAAACCTAACCTTAACGTTAAGCTCATATATTTAATGCAATCATAACTGCATATCGACCGGTATATTTAAAGTAAACAATAGCTGGAATTTATATAATGTGATGTTGTGATGTATCAATAGTTTCAATATTGATCACATCAGGAAATTTATTTTTCATTTAGTTTCACAATGATACATCATCATAATACTATGTATTGTTAGAGTCTCCTTTGCCAGGTTCCTATCTTGCTGCTTTAAGGGTCTACAACCCACGGGGTGTAGGTGCCTTTCTCAGCTTCCGGGAACTGCAAACAAATACATTACTTAAATACAAAATGTTACTACTAAACTACATTTCATCATGTACTGATATCTTCAAAACATAAATCAATGACATTTGATGTAATTCACTAAGATCATAATTATGATATTATTACCTTGTTCTTAATAATAGCAGAGTGAATATGTTTGAAAACAAGGATGACACATATTTCAGGAGGGCGGCTTACAGATAGAAGACAAATGTTGTACTCTCGATAAGCCAATGGCTTCTTTGCTCACTTGCCACCTGGGCTTTTGCCTTGGATGGCAATCTTGTTCAATCTTGTAAAGTATTAATAAAGATACTTCTATTACTATTAGTCGTCGGAAATCCGAACTCAGACGGGCATCAGAACAGAAATGGGTAGTCAATCTCAAAATCGATATGCACTGGTAAATTTGTCAATAGATGGATGAGAACGCTACGGAACTAAGGAGGGTGAATGTGGTGAAAAAAGGTCCAAAATGAACATTTAACAATGAAACATTCACAAACACATCCCCTCTACGACACAGACATCCCTTATTGCATCCACCCTCCCACCTTACCTGTTTGGTGAACTGGTCGACACACGCCATGCGGATTTTCTCGGCCGTGGCCGGACTGTTCAGTTGGAAGGAGTCATTGAGTCCAACATCAGCGCGAGCTGCCGCGATCGCATGTCTGATGGCGAAGAAGACGGACGCCGCGAGGAAGAGGGGAGGCTCACCGATAGCCTGGAACAGTATCAGTCAGAATGTAGTGCATTGAAACATATTAACACAAGGGAAGGTTTAGTGTTCAAGATAGGGTTATTTCTTACATTAATTTAAGGCGTTTTGTATGGGGAAAAAGGTTTTTCAAACAACGATGAATATGGGCTAAATATGTGAGGCATAACCAACTTATGTAGGACAGAGACATTGAAAGCGGATATTAGTATAGCCATGATTACTTACATGAATAACATGTATTAAACATAGTGAAGTTATGCTGCAGTTGTGTGTGTGTGTGTGTGCGCTCGCGCGCCTCGCGCGAGCACTCGTGCGCGTGTGTTTTGAATGCCTGTGACAAGGGCACACTGAGAAATGTAACTTTTGAATTATGTTATAAAAAAGAACTAAACGTTTGATTTGAAATCCAAGTAACAAGGAATTCCATTTGTTGTCCCAACTTTGTGTTATTCCTTGTAGCAAATCACGACATTTATCTGATGTAATTAGAGTCATCTTAAAGTGTCATATTATCAACTCATTAATTAATAAGGAAATACAAAAATATATATATATGTTTCTAACTTACAAATGACTGATCTCTCCACATAGGTCTCACAACGAGGTGGTCGTTGTTTTAAGACTCACCTTGGATGAATAGACCGCCCGTGGATTTGAGGCACCTTTCAGGAGCGACACATTAAGTTGTACAGGAATATCCGTGAAACTGGGGATCTTGTATGTGCTCATTCCATCGGTGTACACAACGCCAGATGGGGATCGGCGAACCTCTTCCAATACGAACAAACCATATCCCTACATAGTGCAAATAAATATACTATACATTTACTATTAGAAACAAATATATAAAAGCGCCATAATCATTGTATTTGCTGGCTTATGTTGCAGTTCAATATGGTAGATTTTTATACGTAATTTTGTAAGTAATATGTCTTTATATAGCTTGTGCATCCATGTATACTGTGTGTTAATATTTAAGTTTTGATTGATTCAGAAGTATTGTTTACTGGAAGTGTCATAGTGGACACTTTAACGCCAGCATGTCATAGTGGACAATAGAGCTAGCATGTCATAGTGGACACTAGAGTTAGCATGTCATAGTGGACACTAGAGCCAGCATATCATAGGTCATAGTGGACACTAGAGCCACCATGTTATAGTGAACATTTTAGTCATTACAACCGTTTGTTTTGTTTTTCATGAAATTATTCCAAAACGAGACGAGCAAAGTTTATAGAATATTTTTTGGGGCAAATATTTAATGCTTCAAGTGGCCAAATAACAGTATGGGGGGGGGGCAAATTGTTCAAAACAAATAATAGTACAGTTCGAAAAAGCCACTAGTATATTTGCCTTTTTTTAGCGCCGAAGCAATATATTTCACCCAACGTGAAACCAAAGCGTCCGTAGAAAAGTACACGGATCGCCGGGTATTTTTTTTCTGCCGAATATACATAAGCTTTATGCGTATTCCGTCACCGCAGATATAGTAACCGTATTTTATATCTGCGAAAAACCGGGGAATTTTCCGTTTTAAATGGACATTAAAGTGTTATTGAATTGAATACGCAAGCCGTTTTCAGGGGAAACCGTCGCCAGCCGATTACGACCGGTTTGAGGCGCTGCGCACGGCGGCCATTTACGGTCGGTTTAGGCGGTGATAATGGCGTTTTAACTAATAATTTGCCACGATTATCGGAGAATATAGGCTGGCACAAATGTTTAAATTTAATAATAGTGTAGTGCCAAATAAGGTACGTAGATGATGGCATTTTTTATCAAATAAATACGCGTATAGGGACGCTTATTCGGCACTCAAGAGTATGATAGTATAGGTCCCGCTCCAAAACATTGCAACACTAACTGCCGCACATCTCACGTTGGAGATTAAAAAGACCTATGTTTTGGTCTTCGAAAGGTCGAGGCATGTTTATTGCCACATTAGAACATCTCTGTTGTCAATTGTGTATACATTCAAGCACATTTATGTATAAAACTCATTGTACTCGTACACATTGTCAATCATCTAAGTATGAATATATAATTGTCTGCCTAAAGATGTCTCGAATACTTTTGAGATCGTTAGAAGAAAAGGAACCTAGCTATGCTTTTCCATTAATGACCTATCATTACTTTGTCAAATTTGTGTGTGTCAGATAATATCCCGGTGTTTAGCACCTGGTTTATTAACGATTTGCTGAGCGTCTGCATGCGCACATTATATGCCGCCGGAAATACGCTCATACGCTTACTGCACATGAAAAGAGGAAAGAATGCCAGACCAATAGCTGCACAATTATGCTTACGGGTTCGGAGCGCTAGCCACTTCGAATAAATCATGCCACTGTATACAGCCATGTAGAAATAACCTGCAGATTAACATCACACTTTGTACAATTACATTATTCCTGCCTGGCTGAGCTCACCAGGATAAAAGCACCCTCGATCTGTCCAATGTCAATGGCCGGATTCAGACTTTGGCCAACGTCCATCACAATGTCCGTGCGCAACACCTGCATGAGAGTGACAATTTCACATTTTAAAGTATCGATGGTCACAGATTCGTCCAAATAGAAGTAAGAGATAAGTTAGAAGCTAAATTGGAAGAGGTAAAAGGTTTCACGTTAGGATCTACGTTTAGAAACTGAAATTTTATGAGATATTGGTAAATTTTGCTTTTAAACATACTTTATTCGACCTAATCAGTGTAAAGTATGCTTGAAACAAATTGGGCCGTGGAAAAATATCCAGGAATCTGTTCTTATAAGCGCAAACCAAATTCGTTTTCTGTTTAATATTAATGGTGTCATTTGGTGTCTAGAATAGAACAACTGAAAAGTGGTGCCAACTGTTTAACACCAGAGTTTAAGTGTTTTCCACACTTGTCAAATTATAATAATTATAGATCCTGCTGATTAAAAAAGGGAGTGTACACTAACCAGGGCATGTACGATTAATAAGTTGAATATGGTATTCATATTGATAGCATTAACATAATCAGTAAATCACTTAATGTCCTCTGTGAAAACGGATACTTTCTGAACATACATTTGATACTACGGCGAACAAGACAAACCTGGGGTAACTTATAGAATATGTTTTCATAATTAAATGGTTAAATGACCATTATTTGCCATGATACTCTCTACAAACAACATTAATTATGCTATTTCAAATGGTTATCCTAACTAAACATGTCGCCTTGGTTACTGACCACGTGGTCCCCAGTGAGGGTGTCAATCTGCACCTCGGACACAGCCACGCCATAACAGAAGTAGTTGAACCTCTCTCCACTGTTTGTCTGCCAATTGTAGTCGGACATCGGAGTTCTTGAATGAGCAGAGTCAGTTTTCTTAAAACACTTTCAGTTTGATGTATGCATGGTTATTTTTGTCACGGCAAGACTTGTATGTATACTTAATTTCACATAACAGTGTGTCGTACTATGAATACAGATACTTCTATTTCAAGTAGAAATGACCAATATATATATATATATATATATATATATATATATATATATATATATATATATATATATATATATATATATGTATATATATGTATATATATGTATATATATATATATATGTATATATATGTATATATATGTATATATATATATATATATATATATATGTATATATATATATATATATATGTATATATATATATATATATATTTATATATATATATATATATGTATGTATAAATACACTGAAAAAATATATAATAAATAATGAAATATATATATATAAATATATATGTTCATTTGTTAGACATGATTTAACTGACTTGTAGAAGCCGGTTGTCGAGAGGCTGACTCGGTCCATGTAGGCAGCATTCACCTGTGAACAAACATAAGAAACATGGGGGGAGGCACAAACAAAACAACAATCAGAAAATAGAAAATGAAGGTTAATTTGAAGCTGACATGGCATGTTTACTAATAAAACATTAAACACTGCATTTTTACTAAACGCACGCTCATATTATATAAATTCCAGCATATACACAGCATATTTATTATTATTTATTACATAATAATAATTATATTTACATACCCAATCTTCCCATGAACCACTGGGGTCCTTTACAATGTATGGCTGCAGTCGTTCCATGATGACTTCACATGCATGCTGACGAAAGAAACATGAAAATTTTTCACTATGGTTGCATGGTCCTGATCGACGTATCTCAACTTTGGACAATGCGGGCTTAAACTGAAATTGGTATCGACACACATGCCGATATAGATGCTGAGCACTGTATCAACTATCTTTCAGTTCTATTAATGTTGTCTTTAAAATAACTACTTTAGGCAGTCTTGGACTTTTCCAGTCTTAACTAGATCCAAGGCAACATACCCAAATGGCCAGTGCACAAGGAAGCCATTGGGTTGTTGAGTTCAACAAACTTTCGGCGATATGTAACCCGCGTTTATGAGATATATGACAATGTTGTTGTTAAACATATTCACGCTGCTAACATTTACACAATATAATAGATAATCTGTTCCATTAATGTATTGTCCTCTTTGAGAATGAGTACTTTCTGATATCCCAACTACATTGTTCCTTCACTAATATTACCTCGTGTCCTCTAATTCTTCTATCTTAAGTGAGTAAAAAGCTTTTCTTTCAATATTTTCATGCCCATTCCTATTATTCAATATCTTTAAAAATTCAATTTGATCTCCTCTTGAACCAAATTCTATTAGGCATATCTCTTCTGCAAAAGGTCTGCAGTTATCTTCATAGTGTTGACTTCTGCATGCCAGTTAGTAAATGCTTGATAATGAAATCTAATGAGTTCCTCAAACAAGGATGGAAGACATGATGCACACTTTTGATCACAATATTGTCCGGAGTTGTACAAATTGGTTTACATGGTCACTGACCCCATAGAACAAGGCGCCTACAAAACAGGATTACATAGTCTTTATTAATTATAATTCTCGTATCATTTACCAAGAAAAGCAAGTTCATTAAGGTAATTAAATTATATATTTAGAAGGATTCTACCGGCCGTAGTTCGTTAAGGTGTGATTGTTAGTCTTGGTAAAGATCAATTATGAATTACCTACAAGCTTGGCACGGACCTATTCATTAGTAAAATAATACAATACCAAGACGGCCATTCCGTTGAGGTCA
This sequence comes from Lamellibrachia columna, assembly GCA_963662155.1. Classification (NCBI taxonomy): domain Eukaryota; kingdom Metazoa; phylum Annelida; class Polychaeta; order Sabellida; family Siboglinidae; genus Lamellibrachia; species Lamellibrachia columna. Next base: position 34,034,317 of record OY759262.1, read on the forward strand.
GATGACATGCTGCCAGCTGTCGGTGGCGCATTCGGGACTTTGTCTGAACTGTATTCAGAAACGTGAATCTTCGACATTGGTATCTTCAACACGCGACTCGCAATCTGAAATGTTAACCCAAGAATGCTGTGTGGTCAGACATCACTGAATGGTGAATGTAGCATTTTGATTAGCTGATATTTCTGACATTGCTTCAAGTTACAAACTTTTTTACACATTTATATACATGGGTACCACAGTGTAGGGTAGAATTGGGATTATTGGTTTTTAATAGGTTGCATGATCTGAACACATGACCATGGGTGATATGAACACATGACCCCAGATGAAATGAACACATGACCCCGGAAGATCTGAACACATGACCCCAGATGGCCTGAACACATGACACCAGATCAAGCCTTGATATTAAGCTTTTGCGCCCAGTGGCCCGTCGGGCCAGTAGATATTAAAAGTTACTGGGCCCATAACAAAGTTACTGCTCCGAAATTTTTTGTATTGATTTAAAAAACCCTACTTTTTTGCCGTACATCGTATTACAAGTCGAAGAATTCAAGTTAGTATTCCATATGGCAGTATTCCATATGTTGCAGGAATCGTTTCAGAATCATATGCCCTCTGTTGAAGCCGCAGCCGCGGCAGGTGGTGTTTTGAGAACGACGGGTGATGTGAGCATGCCGACTCGAGTTACAACCAGTTGTACTCGAAGATACGAGGGGCGAACCGGACCTGACACTGTATATAATTATGACTGTTACATTTGAGTTTATTTCTTTCAGATATAAACTTTTGGACTGAAATACAAAGTTACGGAAAACTAGCGGATCCTGGAATGCATGTTATGCGCTGTCATGACACCTAGCGGATAGTCCGTGAACCAGTCGGTTTATAATGCTGCGCTTTACCGATATGATACTGGTAACACGGCGCAACCCTAGTAAAACATACGCGTCAGCAATTCACAGAAAGGTCGCACTTCATCTCTCGTAGCGACGTCAAGCGGACGTTTTTGTGAGTCTTGTACATATCAAAACAAGATGGCAACTATACGAAGTGATACTACAAAATCAGGTGAGATGAAGATTGTGTTTAATTGTAGCGCCGGGGTGGATGGCAAGGACAAGCGATTGAAACGATGACCTGTGACTAATAGGATAAAAAAGGATCTGAAAATATGTTGGCCCATCGTGCCAGTAAAATGTGGAAACTTGTGCCCCGACAGCCCCAAAAAAGGCGCCGGGCCAGCGGGCCAGTGTTAATGTCGAGGCATGCCAGATGATCTGAACACATGGCCCCGGATGATATGAACACATTATCCCATATGATCTGAACACGTAACTTTGGTTTCTTCGATGTGGCTAAGCAGACATAAATTAAATAACAATAATGAAACTGTTGCATGTTGTGGTTCATTGTGTTTATCTAGATATATACATACACTTGTTTCCGACTTCCGTCATACATGCAAGGTAATTGACAGTCAGCAATTATTAAGTTGACTTCTCAGTCTACATGTATATATTTGCCCATGAAAAAAGCAGAAAAGTGCCTATGAAAAACTGGAAACCCCTCTAAACTCAACCTTCGTCATCTTTAGCATTTTGTCATCTGTTTTTAACATGTTGTTTTACGGGTCTTTTGTGCCTTTCTCGTTTGCAGTGAATGCACGTGCGAGAAAATGTAAAATTACGTGAGAAATAAAGAAACAAAATATGCTTGGCATGGTCTCTTGTCTAACAAAGAGATCAATTTTACGGGAATTGTTTTAAAACTGCACCCTCAACTGATTTTTCCTATTGCGAATCCGGTTCGTTGATGTCATAATATGTAGTTTGATAATACTTTAAGTAATATCCGCAGTCGGTTTAATTAAAAAGTTCATATATTTTTTCAAATCATTAACACAATTGACTTTAGTTGATAGATCTGGTAAGGCTAAAAAAAGTAGACATCCAAAATGGTAAGCACTTTATAGGCCAAGGCTTATCATGGGCGTCACTTCCATCCTTTCGCCAATCACACGACAAAGGTATGAAGTTTTTAGAACATTCCATAGGACTTTTTTTGTCTACAAAAAAAGAAGAATTGAGAAAATATTGAATATGATTTTGCGGACATAGCTATACCAGTTGTAGTATTATAGTTTTTTCTGTACAATATTCTATTACTATAGATTTTGACAGAAACAAAATCTATAGAATGAAATAAAAAATATTTGTTTTTGCAAACGGGATGTACCTGGATCATCTTGGTGTTCAGTCCCTGGCCAATCTCGACACCACCGTGGGCCAGCAACACAGAGCCATCCGTGTAGACGTGCAGCAGGGCACCGGACTAAAACATGTTCAGTGACACACACTGCAATGAAACAATGCAAGTTGATGCAAGTTGTGACACACACTGCACTGACACAGTGACGCAAGTGGTGACACACACTGCACTGACACCGTGATGCAAGTGGTGACAACAGTTTAATGAGTGACACTGATATTGCGGGAATTAAAAAACTCAATGATTTTGTCTTGAAAAGCTACCTATCTACAACTGATATACACTGAATAACACTGACACACATTGACACTGAACCACACGGCAATTACGGAATACCAAGCTGATATACTGAATGTCACGACATTAATAATCCAATGTACAAGTTGAGTATTCCACACTACACACTGGACTAAGGGCAAGCAAGTGAAAGTATTCCACACTACACATTTATTTGATTCAGAGCAAGCATTGTGAAAGTATTCCACACTACACACTTATTTAATTCAGAGCAAGCAATGTGAAAGTATTCCACACTACACACTTACTTGATTCAGAGTAAGCAATGTGAAAGTATTCCACACTACACATGTAATTGACTCATCGCAAGCAATGTGAAAATATTCCACACTACAAACTTACTTGATTCAGAGCAAGCAATGTGAAAGTATTACACACTAACTTGATTCAGAGCAAGCAATGTGGAGGTATTCCACACTATACACTTACTTGATTCAGAGCAAGCATTGTATATGAGATACCATACTTGACTGGAGTTATAGCGATGCCACGTTTCTTCCAGCGGTTCTCACTGAAAATTTACCACAACATTTAATCATGTAACCAACAAAATCGTTTTATTTAATTGCAGGTGAATAATATTTATTATGTATTGTTTTAGATAACCATACATAATAAACATATAAGCAACACATATGTTACCTCTGCGCATACTGACATCCTTGTTTCCAAATGTGCACATCACCACAATAACATCAAAGAGCTATTGGATTGAATTAAAGAAAACCACAGTTGAAGTTTGCTGCTGACAATGCAGTCTTCAAGACATTTACATCAATGCAATAACCTCGAAAGTACCACTGGTGATTGGAGTGATAGAAGAGACACATAATTTTAACAAGATTTGCCATCCAAGCCAAAGGCCCAGATGGCAAGTGGACAAGAAAGCCATTGGCTTATCGAGAGTCCAACAATGTTCACCTACTTATAACCCGCCCTCCTGAGATATGTGTCAACCTTGTTTTTAAACATATTCACGCTGCTAGCAGTTACACAATCTGTAGACAATTTGTTCCATTCATTTATTGTCCTCTGTGAGAACGAGTGCTTCCTGATGTCCAATCTACATTGATCCTTTACTAATTTTACCTCATGTCCTCTAGTTCTGCTATCCTTCTTGAGTGAGAAAAACATATTTCTATCAATATTTTCATACCCATTCAATATCTTAAAAACTTCAATCTGATCTCCTCTTAACCTCCTTGTCTCTAGAGTTGTTAAACCACATTCTTGCAGGCGTTCTTCATAACTAAGGTCTCTAAGTTCTGGAATCATTTTAGTTGCTCTCCTTTGTATGCGTTCAAGCGTATCTATATCCTTCTTACGATATGGTCTCCATGCTTGTATACAGTATTCTAAATGAGGTCTAACTATTGCTTTATAAAGAGGTATAATTAACTTTTTTCCCTTGTATGTTATGTTTCTTCTAATCAATCCAAGAATTTGATTACCCTTTGAAGCTGCAATACCACACTGCTCTGAAACTTTCATATCAGCGTTTATTGTAACTCCTAAGTCCTTTTCTTTTACAGTAGTACCCAGAACAGTATCTCCCATTTTATAGTTTACATTCAAGTTCCCGTGTCCTGTATGTAGGCATTTACATTTCCCAAAATTGAACAGCATCTGCCATTTCTCAGACCATTTCACTAATCTGTCTAGATCGTTTTGTAAATGTTGTTTATCACCATCAGTATTAACCTCTCTAAACAGTTTTGTGTCATCCGCAAATTTCAGTACGTTACTTGTTATACTGTCGTCCAAGTCATTGATATAAATTAAGAATAATATAGGTCCTAATACTGATCCTTGAGGTACCCCACTCCAAACCGATTTCCAATTTGAAACTTCTCCATCTACTACAACTCGTTGTCTTCTGTCAGTCAGCCATTGTTCTATCCAGTCAGTTATGCTATCCCCGATACCATGGGCTTTTAATTTAAGTAGTAATCTTTGATGTGGCACTTTGTCAAAAGCTTTCTGAAAATCTAAGTAGATAATATCTACTGGCGATCCCACGTCTATCCACTTAGTGATTTCTTCCAAAAAACATAACATATTTGTTAAGCATGACCTCGCTTTAAGGAATCCATGTTGAGATGAATTTAATAATTTATGCTTAATGAGGAAGTCCACCATATGGTCTTTAATTAACTTTTCTAATAATTTACAAATCACTGACGTTAAACTCACTGGTCTGTAATTCTCTGACTTATTTCTCGAACCCTTTTTAAATAATGGTATGATGTTTGCTTCTTTCCATTCAAACGGAACAACTCCCTCTTTTAATGACAAGTTGAATACTCTTGCAAGTGGTATACTGATTTGATCTACTGTTTCCATTAGTAATTTTGGAGGAATCCCATCCACTCCCGGTGATTTGTTATCCTTCATTGCCTTTATTTTCTTAGCTACCAATTCTGGAGTTACAACTAACGGTCCTAAATAGTCAGATTTAGCCCCCTGAAATTTAGCATCAGCAACTGGTAATGAACTAATATCTTCTTTGGTAAACACTGAACTGAAGTAACCATTTAGGTCTTCCGCCATTAAAAACCCCTGTGATATTATATTTCCAGCACTGTCTTCTAGAGGTCCAACCTTGTCTTGTACGTTTTGTTTACTCCTGACATATGCATACAAACTCTTGCTGTCATTTTTTATGTTACATGCCAGTTTTTGCTCATAGCTTCTTTTAGATTGTCTGATTTCAGTTGTAGCTGCATTAAGTGCCTCTTTGTATTTTGCATAGTCTTCTTCCTTTCTGGTACGCCTATAAACCCTCCACATAGTTTGTTTTAGCATTATTTTTCTAATTGCCTCTTTTGACAAGTGTTTCTTTCTACACCATTTTCCTTGTTTTTGGAAGGGAACAGATTTATCGATGATACTCTCAATTTCATATTTTAGAATATTCCAACATTCAATTGCGGTCTTATTCATCAGCATGTTATTCCAATCTAACTTTGCTAAGTATTTTCTCATATCTTTGTAGTTACCTTTGTGGAAGTTTCTCTTGTACGTTTTCTTATTTTTACTTTCTGATTTTACATTGATGTCAAAATGTATTTGACTATGGTCACTATTACCCAATGGTTCAAATATTTTTACATTGTCCACTAATTCTTTTTGTGATGACAAAACTATATCTAATACATTTTCTCCCCTGGTTGGTTCTAGTACGTGCTGAGTAAGAAAGCTATCCTGGATTAAACATAGAAATTGTTGATCCTCAATCCCTGTGCTCTCTAGAGAATTCCATTGTATGTGTCCATGGTTAAAATCTCCCATTATGATACATTCCCCTTTACTAACTTCCTTTATAGCGTTTTTTATTTTTGTGTTGTCCTCTTCGTTTATGTTTGGACTGCGGTAAACTAATCCAATAGTTAATTTTTAAATTCCTGAAACAATTTTGCACCAAACAGCTTCATCGCAATCTGCTTCCCTTTCTAGTTTTATTTCATAAGCCTGAATAGATTCTTTAACATATAAAATAACTCCCCCGCCCCTTCTTCCTATTCGATCTTTCCTAAACATTACGTATCCTGTCAGTCCTAATTCAGCATCTGTTATATCTATGTTGGCCCATGATTCAGTTATACCAGTTATTATAATACACGAGTGTTCATGGTACAAAGACGCCACCTCGGTGTGCACTGTTGTCTTCCAATAAGTTGAATGGTGACTAAATACAGGTAACGTTCGTTTTAATGAAATATCGTAGATTCATGGACAAAGACTCAGTGGAACATGGTAGCAATATGAATTGTTTATGTTTTTGTGAATCTTACATGTGATTTCGTCTTGTCCTCATGACTGGATAATAATAATAGAACCTTTCTTTGGCAATCAAAAAGATTGATAAAAGAGCTGGTGCAAAACATTACTTTTTTAATGACATGTATACTTTTAGGTTAGAAACTATTTTAAAGAAAGAGAAAAAAAAGTTTATATATATATATATATATACTTATATATATATATATATATATATATATATATATATATATATATATATATATATATATATAATATATATATATACTTTTTTCTCTTTCTTTAAAATAGTTTCTAACCTAAAAGTATACATGTCATTAAAAAAGTAATGTTTTGCACCAGCTCTTTTATCAATCTTTTTTACCTTTTTTGTAGTAATTCTTTGTTATATATATATATATATATATATATATATATATAATATATATATATACTTTTTTCTCTTTCTTTAAAATAGTTTCTAACCTAAAAGTATCAATCTTTTTTACCTTTTTTGTAGTAATTCTTTGTTATATATATATATATATATATATATATATATATATATATATATATATATATAACAAAGAATTACTACAAAAAAGGTACACATGGAGCAGATATTAACAAGTACTATGAATAAATAACGTTTTAGCTACATTATAAAATAATTTCACTTTGAGCATGCACTTGGAAGATTAAATGCTATAGGTTAATTAGGCACATGTTGATAAAACAGTTCTTTGCCATGTTTATTTTTACTTTGTGTAAGAGGTGACAAAACGGCAACTTGTGTTAGGATGCATCAGTGTCATGAACAAACATGCCTGTTGAAGACGTTGATGTCATTATGTCGCTGTTCGTAGTTGCTCTGTCGCATGACGTCCTCCCAGCATCGACTCAGGTTGCAGTTGGTCAACGGCTGGTTGTAGTGGGTCAAGTCTCCTTCCGTGTACATGTTCATTAACCGAAACTACAACATTACATGCACCGGTCAACAACAACTCACTCTAACTTGTCAACTAATTGTAACTACAGAAATGGTAGCTAAGAAAATAAAGGCAATGAAGGATAATAAATCACCTGGGGTGCATGGAATTCCTCCAAAACAACTAATGGAAACAGTAGAACAAATTAGTATACCACTTATAAGAGTGCTCAACTTGTCATTAAAATATGTAACTTTTGAATGGAAAGAAGCAAACGTCATACCATTATTAAAAAAGTGTTCAGGGAATTAATCAGAGAATTACAAACCAGTAAGTTTAACATCAGTGATTTGTAAATTATTAGAAAGGTGAAGTAAAGATCATATGGTGGATTTCTTTATTAGGCATAACTTATTAAATCTATTTCAACTTGGATTCCTAAAAGCGAGGTCATACATTAAAAATATGTTGCTATTTTGGAAATTCCTAAGTGGATACATGAGGGATTACCTGTATCTATTATCTACTTAGATGTTCAGAAAGGTTTTGACAAAGTGCCACGTCAAAGATTACTATGTAAATTAAAAGCCCATGATATCGCGGATGGCATATTAGACTGAATAGAAAAATGGTTGACTGACAGAAGACAGCGTGTTGTAGTCAATTGGGAGGTTTGAAACGGGATAGCAATTTTGAGTGGGGTACTGCAAGGGTAAAAATTTGGACTTTTATTATTCTTAATATATATCAATGACTTCGACGATAATATAACAATCAACGTACTGAAATTTGCGGATGACATAAAAGTGTTTAGAAAGGTTAACACTGATAATAATAAACAACAGTTACAAAACGATCTAGACAAATTAGTTAAATGGTCTTTAAAATGGCAGATATTACAAAATTTTTGGAAATGTAAATGCCTGCACACAGGTCAGAGAAACTTCGATGTAAACTATAAAATGAGAGAGACTATAGCTACCATAAAAGTAAAAGGCTGAGGAGTAAATGGTGCTGATATGAACGTTTCAGAGCAGTGTGATATTGCAGCTTCAAATCAAATTCTTTGGTTGATTAGGAGAAATATAACATACAAGGAAAAAAGCTAATTACAACTCTGTATAAAGCCATATTTAGGCCTCATTTAGAATACTGTATGCAAGCTTGGAGACCATATCATAAGAAGGATATATATATATATATATATATATATATATATATATATATATATATATATATATATATATATATATATATATATATATATATATGAAGTTGAACATTGAAGTTTTTTATCGCTCCGGAAAGATAGTAGAACTAGATGACGAGGTAACATTAGTAAAGGATCAGTGTAGATTAGATATCAGGAAGTACTCCTTCTCACACAGGACAATAAATGAGTGGAACAACTTATCTACAAATTGTGTAAGTGATATCAGCCTGAATTATTTTTTATAAAAACAAGGTTGGCACATATCTCAGGAGAGCGGGTTACACATAGATGAACATTTTTGGACTCTCGATAAGCCAGTGGCTTCCTTGTCCACTTGCCATCTGGGTGGCAACATAGTTAAACTGGTAAAGAAGCTAAATCCCCTTAAATTATTATCTTCACCCATAATGATCATTTCCACTAAATTTCAGTTATCTGCCATTAAAATTAATTTGTTTATCATTGACTACTGTCTGTTAGAGCAAATGATCCCTTTAGATTAGTCACACGTTGTCTAATCTCAAATACTCTTGTTGATTTGGCTGTATTCCTGCAATTTATTGAAATGAAATAGTTATTTAAAATTTTGTAAATTAATGCGTCAACTATGTTTGGAAAATGTCAAGACAGGCAGTTGCATCCTCTTGAATTGAAGCTTTTAGATAATATGAAGAAAATGTTGAACCATGTTTTAAACAGGGACTTTTTATACAGACTCAAACTCACTCAGAATTATGATTACAATATCCAGAATCTGGTTAAAGTTAACACTGTGCAATCACCTTTACTGCTGAGAAAAAAATATGATGTTTTTCAGGCAATTTTAAAGAGAAAACACGATGTATTTAAGAAACTACGTCCTAAATGTTGGCCTAACGACAACATAAAAAAAATCATATACATTAAAATACAAACAACTAGAAATAGTAATAAAAGCGGTTAAATCCCCATGCACCCGCGCTCTGAAGTGCAAAGTACAAACTAGAATCATTAAGCATGATATCATGAACAAGAATACACAAAAATCATGATCAGAACGAGGGACCGCAAACGATTTAGGAAGCAAAAGAAATATGAAAATTGTCCTGATATTTTTTTGGAAGCTAACTATAGTGTCAAATGATATTAAGGTGATGGGAAGATCATTCCATGTTTTGAGAGCACCTACAGAGAAAACACAATTGCCCAGGTTAAGCTTCGTTTCAGGAACAGAAAACAGTTGCGAAATGGATCACCTGACAATAATTATGCCAGTCCAATTTGGTCTAAGATTTACAGGAAATATAGGAATTCACAAATAAAAATATAGGAATAAGAAAACAAAATATAGCTTCTGTCAGGTGACGCCATCTACTGACTCGAGTTAATGTAAATCAGTAACGGCCGACTTTAAAAATTACGTCACGAAATTCACTGAATTCGCCGATTTGGTTATGGTATGGTGTAAATCATATTATATGGCAATCAGATCCCCACCTACAGGTGGTCATTGACACATCGATTTTTACCACAAAAAATATATTTTTTGATAAATCACAAGAATCCTCCAAATCTGAACAATAATTATGAAAATGTAGGAATTTTTTGAAAATATTGAAAATAGAGGAAATATATGAAAAATACAAACGCAGGACACACTGAGTTGAGCTGCCTTTGGACGTTTGAAGTATACACATGAGCAGCCAACACAGAGAGTACAGTACCTTATCAGAAGAAACACCGAGTGCCTGAGCGGATTTCTCCATCAAGTGTTCAGTGATGAAGAGACCCTGAGGAGACCCAGCTCCACGCATCACTGTGTTCGCAGGCAAGTTTGTCCTGCACATGTGACCTCGCACGATGACATTCGGGATCCTGTAGCTGTTGTCAGCATTAAACATGGCCCTCTCCATCACCTGTGGTGATCACAAATGTAACATTCGTTATCATTAATTGCATTCACGTAGAGAAAAATACGTGCTGAGATTAAGATATGGCGTCTATGAACCAGTCTGAACCTCGTGGAAGGCATGTATAAGTTTGTAGGCTCTCTGTAAAATCGTACAGAAACACAATTTATTTTGTTCCTAGAAGAAAGGGGTGAACACAAATTCATGTACTAAATAAAAAAGAGCATATTAGTATTAATGATGGTTGACATGTTAGAGATAGTTTTGTATTATAATGTAAGTTACGGGCAGATTTTGCGGAAATAAAATTGTGCACACATAACAACATTACAGACAGTTTTGTATTATAATACAAATTTTGGCAAACATAACAACTTTAACACGTGCTTGCATTTTGCTCCATATTCTACACGTATGGGTGAATTCGCATGCGACAGGCACACAAACATACAATCGCACATATGCCCAATATATACTTAATAAGCACACACATATATGCCCCTGTGATGTCGGCTGTATTTTTAATAATGCATCATCACCATTTTCATCAACAGAAAAACGTGTGTTAAGATTACACACTGTGGAAAGCCAAGCTAGGTTATGGGGGCAGTTACCAGTTTGGGGAATTGATAAAATTGTCATGACCGATCATTGGTTTATCAAACCGGTCGATGACCAATCGACAATCGATCATAGAAGTTACTCAATATGTAAAATCAATATGGTTAATATGACTGTTTCTATTTGTATTTCTCAAGTTCTGTAATATTTTTATATTAATCAAAAAAAGAGAAACAAAGCAGTTTTTGTTTTATTTGACATTTCAACATTTTGAAATATTCAATCGTTTCCCCCACCCCGCGAAATGCCGACGGGAATTGAGAAAGTTATTTCAGTCATTCCTTTCCATGCCCAACTTTGTTGACACCATTATCAACACAGTTAATAATACAGAGGTTTTCCTTTATCGGTAAATGGGAGATGGGGCAAATTAGCCAATCTTCCTGTCATGTTTATGTTCTCGTCATGGAACGACAGAGAATGAAATTCAGAATTAATATAATCGAAAATCAACAATCACACAAGATCGTGTTTGATTTGAAGCATGAACCAATCAATCATCGACAAAATTCATTAATCGGACCAGCATTAGTACTTACTGTGACTGACATGTCTGATGCATAGCCACAGTTGCTGTAGAGGTCTAGCTCCAGTGCTTGAATCATTCCTGATTTGGTTAAACCAACCTGTAGGAAAAACAGCATCGCAAGGTTCTATAAAGAATTATTATAACAATTTTGCTAAGCAAACGGAACATTATAACATATAATTGCAGTACCAACTGGAAAACAAATAATGCACAAACAAATGCACATACACATGCGCATGTGCATGTATGCCGGAATGCATGCACGTATGCACACATGCCCGCACACACGTAGGCACACTAAATAGTTGGTTGCAGTAACTGATGAATAAATTGTTCCACGTATTATATACATACATACATGTCAACCTGTGATGACAACATTACTAAGATTATTAGCCACTCGTCGCTGCCCCTCGAACGCCCAACTGCCTGGCATCTGATCGCATCGCACATACACGACCGATCGCCCTTTCACACATCTAGTCCATCAAAGCAAACATAACAAATGAATACAAAATAAAGTATTTATTGTTACACAGACATGGCTAATCAGTCTGTCTATACTGGTAGGCCTACGATCATTTTATCTTTGTCGAGTTTCCTGGTCAGGCGGATGATTAGTCTACGCTTGCAGCCAATCATTGAAATTTGTGCTAATCAGTCTATCTATCCTGAAAATGTAACTGGCAGGTCTACGATCGTTTTGTCTTTGCTTGCAACCAATAATTAAAATTTGAGCATACTACTGCTCTGGGTACCCAAAATAAAGTCCCACACCTTTTGAACTCAACTCAACTATATTTAAAGACGATAAAAAGGCACGTACACAAAGGAGCTGAATCTGGCGGTTGATGGAAACTAGTGCATTGACTCATAGTAACCATACACATGCCAGGGAAAGTTCCTATACCAAAATCTTTTATCAACACTAAAATATATTAAATTATTAATGATTACATAAGTTACCTCATACATGCCAACTCTACTTATTTAGGCGGTGCACGGGATGTTCAGGGAGGGGTAACACCTCTGGTGGGACAAGTAATGTTCCTCCGGGGGCAGTTCGTCCACCTTTGGTCCCCATTTGATACCCAACTCTCACCTGTGGCACTAGGAAGCTGTGGCATGCGCAGCGTCCACACCCCGGTAAACATCTTCGACAGGCTGACCAAACTAGGTGAGGGTAGCTGACGGGACTAAAACCATTGGTGAGATAGTGTTTGTCTACCTAAGCATGTGAAGTATGGACTGCACGTAGGAAACCACCAGCTGTTTCAATGGGCAGATAGGCAGACCCAGCAGCGTGTTGTGGAATGCAAAGACGAGACACGAAGGACCTCGTGGTGATCTACTGCATCCATTTCCTTCTCCAGCTGTCTCAACTTTGTCTTGCTGCTGGATTCAGTTGGTCTTGGACGAGTGAGTGCGGTCGACGATGCACAACTCCTCATCACGTTAATCCAAATCACCGCGCAAGTCATTTGTCATCCATCCCCATTGCATTGCTCACCGAAAAAGTCCTGTAGCGACGTGCAAGTGGCACGTGTGGGTACAGTGGCAGCCGCACTCCGCAAACCAGCACTGAGGCGGCTCAGTAGTCTGAGGAAGGGGCTAGAAAAGATGCCCTAAACATTGGCTGCTCCGATCTTCCCTGGCCAGAATAAGGCGTCTGGCGGGGACCCTAACATTGCATTCGAAACAACTTAAAAAGGTAAGTGCTCATAAAGGGGGCAAAATAAAGACAATTTGAAGATCTCCGTGAAAGCGTTAGCCTTCATCCCCAACATATGGCACCACACTGCACATGAACGTGTTGAGTGGCGCTCCTTCCTGTACAAAGGCGCTGTAACCTGAAAGGCAAACTGAACTTCTGCAGCAGAACAACGGAGGCAAGCCAGAAAATCAAGAACCAGTGATCCCTGACACCACATGTGACTCCCATTCCCTGTCAACCCTGCCAGAGAATCTTCCAGGCGTAGATTGGCCTCTTCAGCCACCTGCGTACTCACATATCAATCCAGCCCCCTCAATACCCGGATAAGTGAAGTGGTCCTCATCACTTTGCGATGGACGAAAGACGACGACTTATTTAGGCAGCAGGTTATCGATTTGACGTATCTTCCACCGCCTACCGATGTTCTACATTATTCATACTGCTTTCACCAAATGTCAGCAAAAGTTATTATTTACATACAAAGTATTAGGTTGCGCATCTAATTAAGCATTCCACCATAGCCACACTATGGAATATCACCACAATGTCACGTGTTACGGCCACAGAACACAACAAATAAAAATATTTTACATGCAGGGGGCGGTGCCAAACCCTCCGCAGCATTCATTGCCTGCGTTTGTACAATTGCTTGCATGTAGGAGTCTGAGCAGTGACATTTTTTGGGGGTGCATTGGGATATCCCCCCCCCCCTTAGCTTAATAATTATATTTGTTCATACGTAGCCTATTGCGCCACCACACGGTAGCATGATAAACTAATGGGTGACTAAGTTTGCTGATCCCTGGCTTGCAAGATCATCGACACGCCACATACTATGATGCCTGCGCAATTACCACCCGGTAACCCACGTGATACTCACTTGAGACTTCAGAGCCTGGTGTTTAAGTCATCAAATATCATTACCGAGAAGCACTATTCGCGAATAATAAGACGGAGATTTTAAACTCTGGGACGGAGATTTATTGACTAGGTCAAAATGACGGAGAGTCTGTACGAATGACGGAGAGTTGACATGTATACACATGCCTAAATATACATATCATGGCAATATTGTTGTTTCGCACTTATATAACATCAAACAAAGAACCTTAATTTTAAACCTCATATTTACTACACGAATCTTGGTAAATGTGCACTGCCACAAATTCTAGCACACCATGTATCTATTCAACATTGAGCTTTACGAGCCATTGTTAATGTTCATCACAACAATATGTAGCTCCCAGAGAAAGCCAGAATGTTTAGACATAACTTTTTCAATATAAATGTAGTTATCTACCGTGATGGTTGTGTTATATTATTTCTCATGTACCTTGTACCTTCCGAGGAATGGATGTCTACTTCCTGTGATGATCGTATCATCATCTCTGTCCAAATAGCATCTCACCGGACGTTGCAACCTATCAGTTGAAACATAACATGAAATATATGCATATATATGAAACTACAAACATTATACGTAAAACAAAGGGTGCAAACGTTTTTTTACAGAACTTCACTACTTAACGGTTATGATGTTAAGATTTCTAATATATATATATATATATATATATATATATATATATATATATATATATATATATATATATATATATATATATATGTATATATATATATATGTATATATATATATATATATATATGTCTATATATATATATGTATATATATATATGTATATATATATATATATATATGTATGTATATATATATATATATATATATATATGTATATATATATATATATATATATATATACATATATATATATATATATATATATATTGTGTGTGTTTTTGTGTATGTGTGTGTTTGTGTTTGTGTATATGTGTGTGTTTGTGTGTGTTTTTGTGTTTGTTTGTTTGTGTATGTGTGTGCTTACAACATTTTCATTATCTTACTCTACGAAGTTTTTTATATATATATGACTCAATCGGTTGAATAATTTAATAAAGATATAGTTTTTTTTATAGAAAACGTTTTTATAAAATATTGACGTACTTATTTGCAGCGACTGCTAGAGGCATTGCGACCAGGGCACTGTTGGATACCTTGCCTCCGAAGCCTCCGCCTACAGTGGGAAAGGGATCAGGCCGTCAAATTAATTTTTCACTCAATTCAATTCACATGAGAGCAACATGTCACAGGATTAGTTGTGTCTTGTTTCGCCACGTGATCAATTGGTCTTAATGCTAGGCACCTGGGGCCACAGTTGATTTGGTGTGATATATTTGTGTCTTAAAACAATGAAAACTTAGTATGTTATTGTAGCGCTGTTCACTGATTGGCCATTAAGATAATATATCATTGTGCAGTGTGTTTGTATCACTGACTGGCTAACGTTAATTGAGATACACAGTTTGATGGTTAAAACATTGGACCCTGAACTGAGAAGCCTGAGGTTTGAATCTTCTAGACGTTTTGAAGCTTGGGCAATTTCGATCAAGTCGTAAGTCACCCCAGCTCACTCAGCCGTATTTAGAGAAGCTTTATGTAATTTCTTCATATTATGGTACATAATGGAAAACAAATATGATGAATGCAATAATCAAATAAACCAACGCAAGTCCGATGTAGCAGATAATTGAAGTAGGCCTAATGATGACTTTATTACGAAGTGGACTGCTTATCATGCAGCCCCGTTAGGAAGAACATTAACAGGAATGTGTATTCTTCAAAGCAAACCACTCGGGAACTGAACACATGTGCAGCCCTCTCTGACACATTTCTCAGAGACCACATTCCTCCAAGCGTGATAATAACATATATATACATCATGAATCGTCATGAACCTATGCCAAAAACGCAGACATTCCACCACCAATGCACACATTTAATTACAGACAGGTGGGGCCATTTCGCCACAAGGTTAGTCAAAAACCTGTGACCACCCCACCAAATTACACTTCCATAATTTGAGTTTTAATTCCAATTACAAGGTAATTAACCCCAAGTCTGACCACAGTTTAACAACATTTAACAAGGTTTGCCATCCAAGCCAAATGACTTATCGAGATTCCAACAATAAAAATTTGCCTAGATCGTTTTGTACATGTTGTTTATCACCTTCATCGTTCACCTTTCTAAACAAATTTCAGTACGTTGCTTGTTATATTGTCGTCCAAGTCAACGATGTATTATTAAGAATAATAAAGGTCCTAATACTGATCCTTGGTATTGCAGCTTCAAAGGGTAATCAAATTCTTGGATTGATTAGAAGAAACATAACATACAAGGGAAAAAAGTTAATTATACCTCTTTATAAAGCAATAGTTAGACCTCATTTAGAATACTGTATACAAACATGGAGACCATATCGTAAGAAGGATATAGATACGCTTGAACGCATACAAAGGAGAGCAACTGAAATGATTCCAGAACTGAGAGACCTTAGTTATGAAGAACGCCTGAAAGAATGTGGTTTAACAACTCTAGAGACAAGGAGGTTAAGAGGAGATCAGATTGAAGTTTTTAAGATATTGAATGGGTATGAAAATATTGATAGAAATATGTTTTTCTCACTCAAGAAGGATAGCAGAACTAGAGGACATGAGGTAAAATTAGTAAAGGATCAATGTAGATTGGACATCAGGAAGCACTCGTTCTCACAGAGGACAATAAATGAATGGAACAAATTGTCTACAGATTGTGTAACTGCTAGCAGCGTGAATAATTTTTAAAAACAAGGTTGACACATATCTCAGGAGGGCGGGCTATAAGTAGATGAACATTGTTGGACTCTCGATAAGCCAATGGCTTACTTGTCCACTTGCCATCTGGGCCTTTGGCTTGGATGGCAAATCTTGTTAAATCTTGTTAAATCTTGTTGTACCGCACTCTATTCTGATTTCCAATTTGAGATCTCTCCATCTACTACAACATGCTGTCTTCTATCAGTCAGTCATTGTTCTATCCATCCAATTATGCCATCCCCGATACCATGGGCTTTCAATTTAAGTATTAATCTAATCTGATATGGCGCTTTGTCGAAGTTTTTCTGAAAATCTAAGTAGATGATATCTACTGACGATCCCTCGTATATCCACTTAGTGATGTCTTCCAAAAAAACATAACACATTTGTTAAGCATCAGTTGGTCAAACACACTTACCTACTCTCTTTGACTTGCAAACAGTTCTGTTTCTAGGAACTCCAAGAGTCGCTGCAACAGCTTGCTGTGTAGAAAATGTAGTAGTAATTATTACACCTACGATGCCAATTTCCAAACATAAGTCGGATAAATGATGTTGTGGTAAATCCCTTCGGTGATTGATGAAAGCGGTCGCGGCAAGCGTTGAAGGTGTTTGCGGAGGAATGCATGGGGACATCCCCACTCCCAATGGGGAAATGGAGGAATGTATGGGGACATCCCCTCTCCCATTGGGGATGTGGAGGAGTGTATGGGGACATCCCATCTCGCACTGAGGGAGTGGGGAGTAATACTCTGTGATGCATCTAAGAGCCACCCGTCACTAATTTGGGTACTCCATTAGATGACATGCTTTCATTCCAATAGCAAAATGTGCATAAAAATCATCATTGCCAAGAACTGATTGTGGTGTACATAAGTCAGAACTAGTGTAGATTTATACAAAGATTGTAAATTGCATCATACCACACGTGTATTTTAAAACATACATTTTAACATATAAGTAACATCAAGTGTGATCCATTGCTATGTGAAGAACACAAAAACGCTTGTCATGACTATCATTAATAACCATGCAGTTCAGATAAACTTCCTAGCGACGTATCAGTAGGTACGTGGCTAGATTGGCTAGTAGTTGCCTGGGAGAGGTCAGCGGGGGTCGGGAAACAACGGCTGTTGACAATATTGACATGTCGTCTCGGGACACATTTGACTTAGGTATTTTGTATGGGAAAGGACGGGGCGAGTAATTATTGACTGACAGGTCGTAATAACATAATGGAGGGCCAAATGTCGTAATGATTACACCCAAATCGTAATGGTTGGCATCTCTGTAACACATGAAACTGTCAATCACTGTAATTAATCATAAAAATCATCATATGCGTGATGTCATCAGGCAAGAACGACATCGAGGCATCAAATGTTAGTAGTGTATACATGGATACACAAAGACAAAGACTAGTGGCAATAAAAATCAACACAAAACATACCTGGATCCAATTTGGAAACTGCGTAGTCATCAGCATTATGATTTCATCATCCTCCCCAGAGGGCACTGCGATACCCGACTGCATCTCAAGGTAGAAATGTTCCTGCCCACCAACATAGGCTTCACCTTCTATGATGACATCACTGGTCTTGAAACCTTCGGCGACGTCGCCGTTTCTTATAGTCATGGGGTCAGACCTCAAAAACGAATCTGCATCTATGGCTTGCTATGAATGAGAAGGTCAACAGAGAAAAAATAGCTATACCATTCTTCATGCATAACAGACTGCAGTGTGAGTTTTCATAATTGTCGTAATAACATTAGCATTATCTATATGATTTTATCTATAAAAGTATAACATAAATGTGTTTGTTTACATAAAATGTGGCATTTATAAACAAGTAATTTGTTAATGACTGACCTCTTTTATTGTAGAATTATTTTGTCTAATGGAAAATATGCCTGCATACAACACACAAAACATTCTTATTAGTTTATCACCGTGGGCGCAGTGGCTGTGTGGTTGTACATCGGACTGTCGGTCGAGTGGACCAGGGTTCAAAACCACCTGCTGCCGTTTCGAAACTTAGACAATTTCGTTTACTCCATTTTGTGCGTGTCTTTCAGAAGAGCCGTTGCTCCCTTCCAAAAGCTCTACCGCAGACATTTCTAGCAATTGTATTTGTGAAATACAACAGTAACTGTTACTGTTTACTGTTGTTGTTCAACACTAGCATGTTGATGTTTCACAGGTGAAGAGTTTGTCATAAATAATAGTTAACATAATAATGTGATTATGGCAAAGGTAGGGCTTCCATATTTCCTCATCATTGTATCATAACATATGTTTATTTATATTCCTGCATTTTACACAACCGAAAAGCAGACTAGTGGAGAAGAACACAAAGTGAATATTACAGCACCTGAATGGTCAAGATTGGTGTGAGTTCTTCGTACTTGACCACGACTGCCTTGATTGCTCGTATAGCCTCTGTCCTTGTCTCTGCCACGATGGCCCCAATAATCTGGCCCTGATACATCACCTAAAATAATACAACATTGTCAAATGTGCTTGTGTAATTTTTGTATTAAGACAAAACAATGAACGGACACAAATTAATGATGGCGACCACTGTGTCAGTATTGCACACAAGAGCAGGATTACTGTATTGAAACAGTTTCATTTAAAGGCAAATTCATATATAGCGCGATGTCCATTCCATATGAACAGTCAGAACGGTTTACACTTCACCTCATGGAAGACCTGTTCATTCCAACATCAACCCGACTTCATCCACACTGTAATTACTGGGTAAATACTATTCTTTCTCACATATCCAGCATCGACCATATATTTATACAGCTGAGTGAGCTGAAGCAACAACCAAAACTTCAAAACTGCAGGAAGAAGATTCGAGCTCCGGTCCTCTCAACTGAGAATCTTGTGTTGTAACCGAACAAACAATATTTTTTCGCTAGTCTAGCGTTAGAATCATTTCGCCAAAAATTATAACTATCTAGAATCCAATCGTTGGTGCAAATGTGTTATGGAGTTTTGACGAAATCATTCAACAAACTATTACATGTTTTAATGGATCCGGTAAAAAGTTGCCGAACAAATGATCTGGCCTTACATACAATGGTGTTCACATTTTAGTCAGTTACCCGATCTGATGACCAAAGTCAAATCCGTTGGTGATTTTAACAAATATACGCACCCTTTTATTAAAACAATTGCACATATTATTTAAACTATTCTTGCACCACATATATGAATATCAATAAATCCAATTCGTGATGGGCTAAATGAATTTACTGTTAAGCAAGTAGACACATGTTAAACATGTTATTTTTAGTTGTTTGCTGTCGCGCTTTGTCTGTACTGTGAGATACAACTTGAAGAAGAAGCTGAGAGATGTTCTCTGTGAGTCCATTCCACGATTTCGGACCGCGTTCTAAGTAAGGCAGGTTAGGTGCCCATGTCTGCCACAAGGGGCTACTAAACACTGCTATACCAAGTCCAAGACGGGCTGTCGAAGCCCGTGGCACTGTGTGCTGGCAGCGTTTGTCTATATGCCATTTATACAACTTAACGGACGAGTCAACTGGCGTCAATTAGTAGTATTTTTAAATCTCGCACTCTATTAAATGTTGAAGTGAATAAAATGCGTACAACCGGTATGAACAGGGGTCCAAGACTGACCGCGATATATCCAAATCCGCATTATAATGGGGCATCTAATAATGTGGCCTGACCGTATGACAGAACATACCTTATCAACAGCAAAGACCTGCTGATCTTGGGGACCAAACCCAAAGCAATTTTTCCCCGGCACATCTTTGTGGCTGATAAAGTCGACAACTCCAGGCATCCGAAGGGCGTCTGAGGCATCGAGACTGATGAGTCGGGCGTGAGCTTTGCTGCTGATGACAAACGCCAGTGACAGCTCTCCTACAGCACAATATGTCTGATGAAATTCGCAGTTCACTTTGTGAAAAAAAAAACAATTATAAAATGTTTAGGTAACATATAATTTTTATTAATTTTGTATACAACGATCTCGATCAATAGTGACATCGACCAATATACTAACAATGTGCAACAGCAATGCTCGTTAACAACGACACGTCACCCAGTGATGCACGCAAACTAAAACACATGCTACGACAATAATATATATTAAATAAACAGACAAAATTATACATTTGTATGTACAAATACCTGATATACATTGAGACAATACATTGACACAACGATGCAAAAGGACAATGAAGCAAACTGACACAAACTGACAGTAGCAGGTGTAAATAATAACTAACACATTTTTTTATGAAAACCTAGGTACCTGCATATGGGCGAATATCATCGATATACATCGCCTCTCCTGTAGTTTGTTGGGTGGCCGCAAGGTGGGGTAAAGCGCGACCAACTGGGTCAATCTGTTGTTGCTTGTCTTCGACCTCCTCATACACTTGACTGCCACAGCCTGGTTGTCGTTCGAACACCGATGTCGCACTCTGGTATGTTGGTGGGACCATTTCACTCTGCAGTGGCAACACATTTACGTTAAATTAATTAATGTAATGTAATACTAAGAAAAGCGTGGCAAAATAGAAGTTAACATGAACAATTTCACACGAGGAAAATATTAACAATTATTTTGTGCAATCATACAATAAAAACATGTTAATGCAGAAAATGTGCATTCTTACATAGCATGGTATCGAGTCACTGGGACTGTTCAAAGCGCTTTACAATTTATACCCCCCCCCCCCCCGGCAGACCTGTTCTTTCCAACTCGACTTCTCTGGGAAACATACAGCCATACTGCAATTACTGCGCGAAGATTATTTGTTCACACATCCACCACTGTCCATAGCCAGGCACTCATTTATACAGCTGAGAGAACTGGAACAACGTGGAGTGAACGAAATAGCCGAAGCTTTGAAACGGCAGAAAGAGGATTCGAAACCGGGGTCTCTCGACTGTGAGTCCGACGTCATAAAAAAATATAACGAGGATGTTCTCGAGACTAGCACTTTTCAAAGGTCTCACTTTAGAATCATTTTGTCAAAAATCAAACTATCTAGAATCCACTACGACATGATGTCTCGTTGGTGCAAATGTGTTATTTTGTTTTGATGAAATCATTGAACAAACTATTAAATAATATAAGAAAATATTTTTTTACTGGATCCGGTCGAAATTCGCCAAAAAAAGTGGTCTGGCTTTGTATACAATGACATTAACATTTTCGCAAGTTACTCGACCTAATGATCAAAATAAATTCCTTCACTGAGTTTAACAAATGTATGCACTCTTTTATTGAACCAACTGCATTACTTAAACTATTCGTGCACCACATATTTGAGTACCAATGAACCCAATTTGTGATGGGCTAAATGAATTGATTTTTAAACAATTAATCACTTGTTAACAGGTTATTTTTAGTTGGTCCATCACCTGTTTGCTGTCGCGCTTTGTCTGAACTGTGAGATAGAACTTGAAGAAGAAGCTCAGAGAGAGGGTGTTTCTATACGAGTCCATTCCCTCGGGCACCCCCGGGGGTAGGGACAGCTCCTTTGCAAGCAGGTCACATGCTTCTGGGATAAGATCACCATCCCATTTCCTGAAACAGGCAGTATACAATTTATTTTTATACAAGTAGTGTTTCGTACTCGAGCAATAAATAATAAAGAGAGACTGGCTGTTGTAATATGGTGATTAGGTTCAGTAAAGATACTTCCTAGAACATGAATTAACAGGTGGATAAGTATTCATATTGCAGGGCCAAGCTTTTCCCTATGTTGCAATGCACAACAACATCACGATATGGAAAATATTCTGACTTCTGTAGTTATATCTGCACTTGTTAATGCAATATTTGATGAGGACTTTTTCTGTTTTATGGAAGCTTAGGGGTGCAAAGCATATAATTGTTTTAACTATTGAAAACAATAAACCAAACATGTCATTATACTGCAATATGTTTGAAAGTATTGGAAAACACTTTGATATATGTTAAAAATTGCATATTGCAATGTTGCAATACGCAATATTACTATTGTTGCCATCATTTTTGGCAATTTGTGAGAGATGGTTGTACTGGAGCACGCACGCACGCACGCACGCACGCACGCACGCACGCACGCACGCACGCACGCACGCACGCACGCACGCACGCACGCACGCACGATCGCACGCACGCACGCACGCACGCACCCATACACATAGTATTGTTATACTGTTTGATATCTTACTTTCCCACCAGGTTCCCTGCAGTGTTGGTTACCATGACAGTACGGGCATCCATTCCGCCATAACTCAATGACAGTTCTTTGATGACGTCACCCTTGTCCTCTAGTAACACTCTCATGCCGGCGTTGACAATGGCCATGTCATCTTGTCTGCGATGCGCCTGCTTGTAGCCTTCAAAGTACTCATTCTGCAAATGTGTCATATATATGCCATTCACTAACATAATGTAAGCAAGACAGTCCTTAAGATATTTAGGGAAATTAGAGAAAGACCCTTGATATAATGCCAGTTCTTGACTGGTTATGTAGTTTCGTTTGGTTGAAAATAAAGGCACTTTCATCGATAAAGAATGCACATTTGCATTATCATAAAGGCTGAATTGTCAACGGAATATTGTATTTATATCTTAATAACATAAGAGAAAAAGCTAAAATATAATAAACATACTTATAATTACCTGTTTTGTGAATGGAATGAGGATGTTGAGAAGAATTTCGTCTGATTTCAGCAACGTTTTACGGTAACCTTGGAAGAACTCTTCATCCATGACAATGGTCCGCTGCCCTCCGTCTATAAAATACCAAGTTAATACAGGCCTACGTTTAAATTAAGCCCACAATTCCCAGGTTTTAGGTTAAATTACTGTTGTCATTGGATTTTTGTATTTACACTATTAAGGTGAAACATATTAGTATCATGTCATCAATTATGATGCATTCTAGCACTGAGTATAAAATCCACCAGAATTTATAATAGTTTAGTATCAAAGATGGAACATAATGTAACTGCCAACAAAGTTAAATAATGTGAATTATATTCAGTTTTGGACAATCTACACTTACAACAGTTCCAAACCCTGAGGGTAATGTTTGTATATTGTATAAACCGTCATCAAATTATGTATGAAGAGATAAAGGTAAATTCTCAATGTAACAGAGTGAAACGTGTTCATTATGAAATCCAGATATGGGAGTAAATTGGCAGCGTAAGGAACATGTCGCTGTATTTTCATGAAATTCAATTACACATATAACAAAAATAAATCAGACATTTTTAAGGCGCTGTTTATCCAGATCAAAACTAGCTCAAATGCGCTAAATTGAGTAAAATAAGTTTTAAAAAATTAAGTATGTTAAAATATGTTAAATAAATAAATATACATATATATAAACTGCTAAGTTGGAAATGCAACGTGCATATTGTCTACTAGTCGTTGCCACTTTTCCTATTGGTCGCTCTTGGTGTAGCTTTATAAAATAAAAACTTCATATCATTGCTGTTGTCAACAATAATGCTACAAAGGCTGCACAAAAGTCTTTAAAACCATCTTGAAAGCGGCAACAGAGCTGGCTGATGGCCAGAATGTGAAGATGACATACCTTTAGTGGCAACGGTAACCTGACATCTCGCGGACAAAAACAAAGGATTCAGATCCGAGATGGGACTTGCCGTCATGATACCGCCTCCAATCGACTGAAATAAATCAAAAACAACCTCAAACAATACTAACTAATATTGGTGTTGCTACCAACATTTCATATGACAGTCAAGTGGTTACTCACATTGCTTAAATCCTAATATAATCCATGTTGGTCTACAATATTTACATTTGCTTACGAAATTGCTAATATCAACACATCAATATCTACTACAAGTTCATGTTATACACAAAGTTGAAGTATAATCATTTTAACACACCATTTAACTAAGCATTTAAGAAAAATACTTTTTTTACCATGATCATATTTCAATTTAGCAAGACAATCATTTCTGCAAAATAGATCAAATTCTATGTTAAAACTCTGTCTTAAATGATTTAGCCCATCACAAGTGATGTTCATTGACATTCAAATCTGTAGTGTATATGCGAAGCCAGTTTTGCAGTTTTTCCTCTGATTTTTGACCGGAACACATAATTTTGTCACATGATGATTTTACCAAAACTAAATACAAAATTTTAACAAATTAGCTGTCGTAGTCAATACAAGATAAATAATCTCACGAAACGAGTCTAACCAAGGTGAGCAAAAAGGTATTGAGGAGGGATTCATAACATGATCCACAGTATTTTTTATCGATACTTACACCAGCATTCCTGATTTGTTTCCCGGCAAACCACCTCAACATCTCAATGATGGCTGCATATATACGAGTCTTGTACTCTACAAACAATATTACATTAATATATTTTTGTAAGGAGGATTACAAAAACTACAACAGCAGCAAAAACACAACAATGTATCTAAAAATTTTTTTAGAATATCCCTAAAGGTGTGGTCAGACAAACGCACACCTGACCGCTTGGCTGCAGAAATACTAGTACAGAGATCAGGACTAGAGAAGCAACTGAAGACTCTTTTTAAACCTACATTTTCTCTGAAACCTGCCACGTTTACCTCAATGACACAAACATTTTAGTATTCACAATTTTAACTTGTACTTTAATTAATATTTAAATTTTTCCTCAATGAAATAAACATTTTAGTATTCACAATTGTGACATGTATTTTAACTAGTATCTCAGCTTTTACCTCAATGACATAAACGTTTTAGTAGTCACAATTTTAACTTGTTTTAAAAAGTATTTTAATGTATTTTTTTATTTATTGGCAATTATTGTTTTAATGCTTAAGCATTTTCCATTGAGTGAAACTTATGTATTGCAACTGGTCTTTGAAAGGCTAAAGCAGTCAGATTGATGGCAGAATCAGTTGCTGAATTATCATTATTATGTTGATAGGAGGAACAATAGCAGTGGTGATCTATCCACTAACTGGTCAGTCTTAGTACCTGGTTCGCTGCTGACCAGTTCCTGAAGAACCTCCTTCAACGTGGTCAGTGTATTGGATGCTCCAAGCCAGATTCCTGCTGCTGTCCGCTCCACAAAGAGCAGCTCTGGGATTTTAGTCACAGCAATGACCACTGGGTAATGCAGAGACTTGGACTTCCAACCAACTCCTGAGTGAAAGCAATTCCTGTATTATGATATAACTATGATACACCAGAAAATGTATCATGTATATTACTAAAGTTTTAATTTGTCAATGTTAATTTTTAAAATCATAAAAAAGTTTACTAATGGAAGTGATTTGTTTATTTACAATTAATACTACCAGCTAAAAATTCAGTTAAATTTGTTATCTCCTCATTTAATGTTGCACTGTTTAATTCAAAACAAATACAAAATATAATATTAAGGTTTAAGTCACTTATCCAACAATGGCACAAACTAAGGTACATATGCAAGATTCCAAAATGCAAAAGTGTATAACTTAAACCACATTTACCGATACCCATATAGCGACAACAAGGGAACTTGCGTACCCGCTTCCGTGTTGCCAATAACCAACTTTGCTTCGGGGTATGTGGATTTCAAGGTCAGGAGGTCATCGAGCGATGTTGGACGGTACCATGTAACGCGGTCTGATGAGAAGACCAGTCGAGTCTTGTCCAGTCCGTCATTCAGCTGGGAAGGAACAACAAACTATTCAGACGATTTTTTTAATTTTCCATATAAATACATAAATTTTAGCAATACCAGGTAAGAGCTAATTAAGAGGCATCATTACAAAGGCATGTGTTCTCAAACAACTTTTTCAAAGTGTCACTTGTCAAATAATCTATATAGGTTTCAACGAAAATGCTATACAATGTTCTAGAGTCACATGCATATTTAGTAACGCCACATTATTGAGAAATGCTTTTAAAAGCAAAGTAAAACCACATACCTGCAACTCACTTGGGAATATGGATTCCTGAGATGGGTCATAGGGAAGAAATTCTGAACTTTCTTCCATTGGTGGCTCCTGGATATCATAGAAAACATCAGTGTGTGGCTAGTAATACTTACAGGCATATGTAAAGTACATATATATTTCATAGTTAGATAGGGCGGGGGTAGAAAGAAGGAAAGGTGGGGTGAAGAACGGAGACAGGTCAGGAGAGGTGTGATAGGGAGGAGGAGAGGGGAGAGAGGAAGTGAGTGAGCAAAGGAGGTGAGCGAGTGAGAGAGAGAGAGAGCGAGGGCGAGTGAGCAAGCCAGTGATTGAGCGAGTGTGTAATAGTGAAAGAGTGAGAGTTAAAAGTTTATATCACAGAAAATACAGTGAGGCAACTGAAATACGTAGAACCTTCTAGCAGTCGACACGACAGTGACTTCACATAGAGCAGAAAACCTGTACACTTCAATATTGCTGCTAAAATACCCACAAGCACAAAATAGTGAGGCCATGCTTAATTTATACCTCCGAGATTGTACTTTCTTGTGCCTTCTTGTTTTGACAGCACTCTTCACCCATGGGGCATTGGAACTCCTGCAATTAATTCAGCAATGGTTGTCAAGCAGCAGCAGCAGCAATTAAACATACACAAACACAAACATAAGATACAATCTAATTGTTTTAAACAAAAGTTGTTTGCTGTAAAATACAATTGAAAAATATGTTAGAAACCGATCCATTATTGGCAGCATACACCTATTTATTGTATCTAGTAAAAATATTTATATTCTGGACATAGTTTGACACATTTATAGGACATAAACAACATGTCATATGATTAAAACATATATTAATATCTTATAATTAAAACATTATATTAAAACATACATTAACACATATATACAGTATTAATTTTCTATTGCTACAACTATGTTTACTCAAAAATGTTCAACAAACTTTAAACATTCTACTTTTCTGAGGTGGTGAAAGAAATATGTTTAGGTAATTGTTAGGTATGGTGCGGTTTCAAATTACGTTTTGATAATAATCGTGATATAAATACAAGTGTTATTTCCAATCCAAATATTTTAGTTAATTTCCATTTCATTACTAGGCTCACACAGGTCATTATAAAGCCAAATATTGCTTAATTTTTCATAAAGTAATGTACATTTAAGTTAGCAAGACAGTTATATATATATTGTTATTTTAAAGTTGTTATCACAAATGGGAAAAGTTAATATTAATGTATACAGATAGCATTATTCCCATATATATTTTATCCATAGGACATAATGTCACAACATTATATCTAAGTTACTAAAGCCATTTAAGTATTTTCCACATTATGTATTTTACATGTGTTAATTATCATTGTTAGAATTTGCACAGCAATTAAATTAATATACACACTCCGGTACATACCTGTATTTTAGTCAAATTCAACTTCAAATCACTCACCTTTGTGAAACTTCGGAATGCATCCAGGATAGGCCTGTAGCCAGTACAACGACATAGATTACCTATAAACAAAATACTGTAATTGTTGCTGTAGTACATATATTTAGTCATTTGGTCATTGTAAACACCCTTGAACAGAGTTGTACTCTGGATATGGGTGTAAAAATGAAGTGCATTATTATTATTATAATATATATATATATATATATATATATATATATATATATATATATATATATATATATATATATATATATATATAATTAATATATATATAGATATATATATATATGTGTGTGTGTGTGTTTATGTGTGTGTATCAGTGAAATACTGAGTAAACACTACTTTAAAATCAAGTAATACAATAAATAAATAAAATGCAATAAAATATAAACCATGTTAGTGACGATATATAATATTTACTGTAAAAAAGGTTCCACAAATAATTTTCAAATGCTGTTTATATATATACATATACATATACATATGCATATATATATATATATATATATATATATATATGTATATATATATATATATATATATATATATATATATATATATATATAGATATATATATATATATATATATATATATATATATATATATATATACATATATATACATATATATATATATATATATATATATATATATATATGTATATAAATATATAAATTTATATATATATATATATATATATATATCAATCATCAGACAAGTGCCACTGGTATTGTTGTTATACAAATATAAGCATTGACCTTGAAGATGAAGTGTCAATCATACAAATATATTTTATAATATTCAAAATTGTTTAACTATTGCTATTTCCGTTGCAGCTGTTTCTGCTGCTGGTACTAACAACCATATATATATATATATATATATATATATATATATATATATATATATATATATATATATATATATATATATATATATATCAATCATCAGACAAGTGCCACTGGTATTGTTGTTATACAAATATAAGCATTCACCTTGAAGATGAAGTGTCAATCATACAAATATATTTTATAATATTCACAATTTTGTAACTATTGCTATTTTCGTTGCAGCTGTTTCTGATGCCGCTACTAAAAACCACGGCCACCCTACACCAGTGATGTGAACATATTTTGGCAGTTTCATTTCCTTTTTTACCACGAACGTGACTGCATTGGTACTGTAAAACTTGACCTATGTTGTAAGTAACTATAAATATTAACATATATGAAAAGGGGACCAGTTCAAACACTGTCCTTTCTAAACAATGTAATATTAATTTTATTCAAAATGGCACAGATTTTCTTAAATTGTTTTATGTGTTTGAGACAGATGCTTACACAATATATATACCCACCCTCAAACGCATTCTCTACATCAGCTATAGAAGGGCAGGGGTTGTTCCGTAGCAGGGTGTACATTGACATCACC
>OY759262.1:34069071-34094071 GCA_963662155.1 Lamellibrachia columna
GGTGCATTCAAAGGTTTTATTTCAATATATTTAAGAATAATGTCTGACAGACATGCAAAAATAAGGTCAATTTTTTTTTAAATCCTTGCCTAGACTAACAAAAGTTTAACAAATTACCAGTTTTTTTTAAATGGTGCCATTTTTACCTTTTCAACGGATCCACGAGATATCACATACTGAAAACTACTGAACTAACTTGTGAAATAACTTGCTTTATTAGTTTTTGGGGTTTTGTGAGTTTTACGTTTAAGTTTATTTACATACATAACACATTAAATTATATCGTATAAGCCTGCAAATAAACTTAATCAAGGAAAAAAAACCAGTAAGCAACGAGGACAAAATCGTAAAATCAAATACGACAATGAAGTGGGAGATTTTTGTTTGAAAGCGGGAGATCAGGAGGATGTTTGAAAAATTACAACAAGCGGGAGATCTGCCGCCATATTTGAAGGTCTGCAATAAGTTGACGGCGATACCTCGGGAAGGATAAATCACACCTCGAGCCCGAGCAAACATCTCAATTGCGGCCAGGCCATCGTCCCAGTAGCCGCAGGGTCACCGAGGACGGTCTAAGCCTATGCGACACGTGCAGCAAAAACTCGAACTATTACTGTGCAATATAAGATACATTATCTTCTAACTATTACTGTGCTATATTGGATAGATTACCTTCTTGCCATTCACAAAGAACACGAGTTCGTCTTCGGCGTACGTTGACATTCTATGATGCACGCTGGCAGCTTTTATTCTTTACTAACGTAACCTATTTAAATGCACGGACACACCGCTACCAGACACAGCGGTTGCAAACCCCTCGACGACCCAACTGTAAGTGGACAAAGTACACTGCTCACGTCGTACGCGCATAATATATGGCAGGTCTGTAGTAGGACCGTCAACTACTATGGCAGGCCAATAGGGCCATACACGCGTTTCAGTGACGCGTTGAATTTATGATCCAACGACAATGAAAATATGCACAAACAAACAAACAAATAAGTTGGGCAAATGGTTACACGTACTGGCTGTTATTTGTACATCATAGAAATGTAAAAATACAAAGCATGACCCCGGACGGATTCAAACCCTGAAATAATGGGGTGCCCAGTTTCCCCAATAAAAAATACTCCAGGAGTTTTTAGGCACGCACGAACGCGCGCGTACGCACGCTGATCGAATAAAAAAACACCTTTCGCATTTCGAATTTGATCTACTGGGTCTGCCCCCCTTCCGCCGCCCCCCCCATTATCGTGACTAACACCAGACACGCTCACTGGGCGACTGTGATACCATGTCGTGATCAACACCAGACACGCTCACTGGGCGACTGTGATACCATGTCGTGATCAACACCAGACACGCTTACTGGGCGACTGTGATACCATGTCGTGATCAACACCAGACACGCTCACTGGGCGACTGTGATACCATGTCGTGATCAACACCAGACACGCTCACTGGGCGACTGTGATACCATGTCGTGATCAACACCAGACACGCTCACTGGGCGACTGTGATACCATGTCGTGATCAACACCAGACACGCTTACTGGGCGACTGTGATACCATGTCGTGATCAACACCAGACACACTCACTGGGCGACTGTGATACCATGTCGTGATCAACACCAGACACGCTCACTGGGCGACTGTGATACCATGTCGTGATCAACACCAGACACACTCACTGGGCGACTGTGATACCATGTCGTGATCAACACCAGACACGCTTACTGGGCGACTGTGATACCATGTCGTGATCAACACCAGACACACTCACTGGGCGACTGTGATACCATGTCGTGATCAACACCAGACACGCTCACTGGGCGACTGTGATACCATGTCGTGATCAACACCAGACACACTCACTGGGCGACTCTGATACCATGTCGTGACCAACACCAGACACGCTTACTGGGCGACTGTGATACCATGTCGTGACCAACACCAGACACGCTCACTGGGCGACTGTGATACCATGTCGTGATCAACACCAGACACACTCACTGGGCGACTGTGATACCATGTCGTGATCAACACCAGACACGCTCACTGGGCGACTGTGATACCATGTCGTGACCAACACCAGACACGCTCACTGGGCGACTGTGATACCATGTCGTGATCAACACGAGACACGCTTACTGGGCGACTGCTCAGGTTTATTCAGGCAAAATATCCTACAAGCCGCTGTCCAGGGACTGTCTAGTAAACGACTCTAGGAAACCGCTAATGGGGTTAAATATACATAGGCCTGCTGCCAACTAGGTAT
The DNA here is from genome assembly GCA_963662155.1 of Lamellibrachia columna. Taxonomy (NCBI): domain Eukaryota; kingdom Metazoa; phylum Annelida; class Polychaeta; order Sabellida; family Siboglinidae; genus Lamellibrachia; species Lamellibrachia columna. The sequence continues at coordinate 34,071,350 of OY759262.1, forward strand.
CATATGACATCAACAAGTCATGGCTCAAGTTGTCAATAATAACATCAACTAATATGACACCGATGATGTCAATGATTTCGTTTTGTATTAACTTCGAAGCTTCGATATGGCTTCTCGTGGATATTTCCTCTGTTACGTTTCATGTTGTTTAGTAATGAATATTAGGAGGATAAGGCGGGATGGGGGAAACATCAGAACGACTGGGAGACAGCTTGCAGTAGGACTACTTGTAAATGACAGTGAACACAACATCTGATTCACGCTAAGTCAAGTGAGTACATCACTCAGTGCTGTCACCGAGAACCACTAGCTAAGGCACCCATGATACCCATTAGAGAATATAGCTTGTGTTTGGAATAGGTCATGCATGGGAGGTGAATGACCCACAATATTCTGCGGCCCCTGTATTATAGTTACAAGAGATGGTTTATTCACACCCTTGTTTAATTTTCACAGTTATCACGTTGTTACGCAATAAACACCAGTATCTCAACCAAACGACGAAGTTGTTTTCAATATGGGGCCCGAGGCTACAGTGAAAACTCTTTGCGTCTAATATGAGACCCGAGGCTACAGTGAAAACTCTTTGCGTCTAATATGGGGCCCGAGGCTACAGTGAAAACTCTTTGCGTCTAATATGGGGCCCGAGGCTACAGTGAAAACTATTTGCCTCTAATATGGGGCCCGAGGCTATAGTGAAAACTCGTTGCGTCTAATATGAGACCCGAGGCTAGAATGAAAACTATTTGTGTCTAATATGAGACCCGAGGCTACAGTGAAAATTCTTTGCGTCTAATATGGGACCCGAGGCTACGTGCAAGACGATGTAGCCTATGTCACGTAATTACTTGGTATGAGCATAATCTTCATATTTAAAAGATTGCTCTCATGTGAAGAAGATACTTTGTAACGTTAAAGTGAGGGTGTGTGGCAGGGATCTCAATCTCCCATCTCCGTCCTGTTTTGGGGACCAACCTCCCATCTGCCACCTGTTTTGGGGGGCCAACCTTCCACCTGTTTGGGGACCAAACTCCCAAATTTGTTGCCCATGCATCGCCCACCTATATTAAGGCCAATTAACCATTTTATGACGTATTGGAATATTCCACCTCCACAGTCCTGACACTCACCCCTCATTTTAACACGATCACATTTTTCATTCTCGCGGTCTGTTGTTGGTGTTTTTTCGCGAACACGAGGGCGGACCGAACACGATACCGCGTTCCCTTGCATGTTACTATGTACGTCAGTGTTTGGGCGTCATAATAAAATGCCACGAAACGCTCGCGCACGGACGTCACACTAAAGCGCCACGAAACGTCCACGCACGGACGTTTTAATCAAGCGCCTCAAAACTAATTAATTTCGCTTTACATTATTACGAATTGTTTCAACATAAGTCAAGTTTAGAATCGTTTCTTACGCATTGCATACGCGTATTAAAAGTTACTCATAACTAACGAGTTAGAATGAGAGTCCCCTACTATTTGCTCTGGGCAAACATCCGGGTTCTGTCACAATTGGAAACGCAATTTGCCACGAGGCGGTTGTGAAAGCGACACACGGTGGCGCCACCTCACGTAGCCTTGTTAATCGATGCTACACGCAAGCACAGACATAAATAGAAAACCCGTTAGTAAAACTATAGGGGAATGATTAATGATGTAACTCTACGCACGCAAGATAAAATGTTATACATATAACAGTGGCGCCATATGGTGGACTGGACACCTGTCTTTAAGACTAATAATAAATTTAGGCACCGTGGCCGCGTGATGTGTAATACTGCTGTTTCAATAATTTGTAATGTCATTTATATAACTTGTGTTAGCACCTCCCACCTCTCACCACAAACTCTCACCTACCACCAATTTTGAGGTCAACTTTCCACATCCCAACAATTTCTAGGACCAACCACCCACTTCCAACTTCGTTCCACGCCCCACTCTATAGTAGTCTGCAAAAACTCAAAGGTTTCGCCAGACCGAATGAGCAAGTGTCCATTTGGTCAAACATCCGGGGACTCTTATGACAAAGTGCAACTAAAATGTATGGCAACGTGTCTAGACACTGTAAGTGCAATCTACTGATTAGCGCCAATCACCACTTTACTTCTGATTAAACCGTTTACGTGTGTGCTATTTTTATACGTTGTTAGTAACCTGGGGTAAATTTGTACCCAACTATTTTGTATGGGAAAAACAAGATGTAATTAGAATTTGCACATTTAGAATTACATTTTGAAAATCAGCAGTGACATTTATACCTCGTTTACACGTTCGACTCCAACGGATCGCGACATCCCCGTCTGCATAGCCATCATAGCCATCTACAAATCACATATAATGAAACATAATTTATGTAAATTTTACAGTTTATGCATTGCCAATGCTCAATATATTATGTTATATAGTGTCCAACAGTAACTACACATTAAAGTTTATACTGATAATATAATACAGAACATATTTTAATTACTATATCTATTTTGTTTTTGCATGCAGTAAATTAAATTAAATATACCATGAAACAGATAAAACGAAGGATATACAGTTCAGAATAATATTAGAAACTGATTGCAAAAAGTACGGATCTGAGGCACAAAATGATCCCAGGTTCACATATATAGGTTAAAAGATATGACGTTCACACCTGCATTCTATCGCGGCGGTAGATGGCTGGCCACTTGCTTCAAACATGGGCGTATTTTAACGGGAATTGGGGGAGGGGTATTGGGCCATGCCCCACATCCGGGTTTGGGATAAGAATCGATTCGAATATAACCTGTTAAGCCAATACGTCGCAATATAGCAACTTATAATGGGTGAATAAGCTTGGCTCCTTTTTGGTCCCCCTGTTCCGAGATGCTAATTGTTTACAAGAACGTTGTTTCCTTTTCAGCTGACATCACCGCGATTGTGTGCACATGATGTTCCATTTCTTCTTCTGCTGTTTGATCCTCCCTGGTGGGCCAGGGACACATCTAGTGATCTTTCTCTGTCCCTTGCCCGACGGGTAATGAATAGGATTAGTGCCGGATTAACAATGTGAGGGCATAAATTGGCCTCACTAATCTGTCATGCCCATTCCCCTGTTTTTGGGATCCGACATAAACCGGGGTGCGCTTTGCGTCATACGATGAAATTTGTAAAATGTGTAGAACGGCGCCTAAACGTATTTATTTGTTTGCCGTGTTACTAAAGTTCTGCAATACTATTACTATTCCGATAAGAGATGAATATACGTGACTATGTTAACCGTTTCCGCCAATAATGAAAATAAGTAGGTCAAATCGTGGTTGCCTGTAAAGGGGTGCTCGTTGCCCCACACTACTCTATATCAACGGTAGAATGCGTATTCGTTAGGACAGTGTACTGTAGCGTTTAGGGTTATGGTTATTGTCATGGTTAAGCTGATGGTTTGAGTTAGGGTTACGGTCATGGATAAGCATATGGTTTGGGTTAGGGTTAAGCTTCCAACGAATATGCACTCTTCTGCTCTCGTCTGATGGCATCCATTCCTGGCCTCGTTACAGCAGTGCGTGCCCCGTGAATGTAATCTGGATCGATCTTTTTTCTGGATGCCTGGTCACAAAACTGGTCCACCACATTGGTCACCACAGCATGTGCTTCAAAGATAAAGCATTACTATTGTCAACATTTGACTGATATAGCCACCACCTAAATAGTTAATAGTCTTGTTGCCGCTGTCAAAGCAAGCAATCTTCTATTATATGACTGCATCTTGGTTCATCGCGTAGGCAAACGTGAAACAGCTAGTCCACAGGTGAACATTTACGCTAGCCGTATGGTCATGCACTGTTAGACACAGCGGTAATGGCAACCTTAGCGTAAGACACGCACACAGGCTCGATGCAGGCACATTGCTGTGCATGTATTTAAGCCGGCTTGGTAAAAGGATAGTTCGCTTCAATAAAGCTGGAAAGGTATATGATTGACACATTCATGTGAATACAGGTGGTGGTGGCGGTGGGGGTTATTGGACCAAAACACACAACAGCTACCACAATGCACCTGCCACTGAGCGACCTTATGGTAGTGTGACGGACGTGCCATCGGCATGCTGCTGTGACCTGTTTGCTGCTGTGACCTGCATTATCCCAAATCGTGCTCCCTAAAACACCTCGTTTTATGCTAACAGATTGAGATTGGGAAGTGCACAACGACACTGCTGATTTATACCGGTGGTTAGTCTTGTTTTATCTGTCGAGTGTGCTTTTAAGCAGCATAATGAGTTTATATTGAAGCGGTTCAACCCGGAAGTTTTCGATCCCGTTTGTCGTGTAGCAGGGTTTGATCTTAATATTAATATCGCAGTAGGACTACTTATCTGCGACATGGAGGTATCCGCACATTCTTACTTACTTATTTCGTCCACTTAACGTAGTGACGTGATCGTTTCCTTCCAGTGGTTTATGTTCTTCATAGCAATTAGTACATTTGTCCCGCTGAGTATCTTTCTCTAGGATGTTTTGCAGAGTTGTTGTTTGTCGACCTCTTTTCCGTGGGCCATCGGACTTCCAGAGCAGGACTTTTTGGCTACTTCGTCATGACGTATCACATGACCGGCCAGACGAAGACGACGTTGTCTCACGATGGTGGTAATCCGCGGGAGGAAGCCATACTGTTCTTGGTTGGTCATGTGATTGCGCCTTGACACGTTTAGGGGTTTCCGCAATATTCTTTTGTATGTGGCATCCAGTGCATTTTCTACAGTTTGTGTTAGCGGCCATTCATCGCATCCATATATCAGGATCGGTTCGACCGTCGTCCTGAAAATAACCAGTTTGGTGAATCTGCATGTGGGCGCTCTCCATACATTGTCAAGGGCGTGAAGCACTGCTCATACCTGGGATTTTCTACATTGGATATCATTAACTTGGTTTTAATTTGCACGCAAATTATCTTGTATGGGAAAACAAGATATCATAAAAAATTGTACATTTAGTGAACACCACCAGTGACATATATACTCCGTTTACACGTGCGACACCAATGGATCGCGATCTACACTGAATATGAAGAAAAACAAGAACAAGAAGAAAAAATAGAGGTATTAATGACAACCTGGGGTAATTTATTATATTTTATATTATATTTATTATATCTATATTAGTATTTTATACAATAAACTAAATGAAATATATCAGGAAACAAATAAATGGCCTGACGGATGAATTGGATTGGATTGAATTGGACTCAGCCGCAATTCCAGCGACACAATTGTAGGCACAAATTGGTCTCACTAATCTGTCATGCCCATACCCCGGTTTTGGGGTAAGATTTGAATTGTATATAACCTGTTAAGCCGATACATCGCAGCCACTTATAATGTGTGACTAAGCTTTGTTCCTTTTGGTCCCCCTGTTCCGAGATGCTAATTATATACGCCACTGGAGAAAAGATAATTTTAGTATTTAAGCCAAAATGCCCCACACCCCACCCATTTTAGGTTAATTTTGTTACAGTATTTTTCCGTTGCGCCGTTACATGGTAGCATGGGTGACTAGGCTGAATCCCCCACCCCCTGGCCTTCCCCTTTGGGATATTCTAGATACGCCACTGCCTAGTACGAACCTTTTGTGTGGGCCCTTATGGATAGCTTGAAAGGCGTGGGTTTTGGGTGGGTGGGTGGGTGGGTGGGTGGGTGGGGGACTGGTACGAGTGTGCCATTTATACCATGCTTAAACAAGCACTGAATGTAATAGTGACAATTTCTCTTTCAACCGATGAAGACCTTGAGTTAACCACGGGTTAGCGACTTTTCCATTCCTCCATTGCTTCCGGTAATGTTTCGTCTTAATGAAGCCGATTGAAAACGAACCGATACTACTGATTCTGAATGACCACGTTACGCACAGGAACTACACTGAGCTGGTCAATGAAGTAGCCAGGCTGGTCAACGTACTCGTTTTATTATCATTGAAATACTGACAAATACCGCTTCTGAATGTCACTGGTGACATTGAAGATGGAATCCATGTTCACATAGGTATAGGTCGGTCACCATTCATCTCATCGCCTACGTCATGGCTGACGTCAATGTAGTGACCAGGATAACAGCAGCGAGTGGGTTTCGAGCGACATGCATTGGTCGGCATAAACATATTGCCTTTTGTGACATTGACTTCGCAGCTTTTATCCGACAAAGAAGATCGCATCTCCTGATCCAAATGGAGAGGCTCATCTTAGATCAACTGGCGTCGCTCTCCGTAGATCGTGCGTGTGTAGACCAAAGGGAACACCTTTGCTTGGACCAGATGGAGGAGCTGTACCAACATTAAGTGGTGTGGTTCTGCTTGGACAAAGTGTAATGGCTACCTAGATAAACTACAGTGGCTCTGTCTGGACCACTTGATCGTATCTACCAACACCGACTGTACCAAGTGAAACGCCTATGTCTTGGCAGAGAGGAGAAGTGCTTTGCTTTAGCTATAGGCTCTGCTCGTTAGTAAAAGGATAAAGGTACGTTCTTATATAGCTCGGTATCCAGTCCTTGTGACTGTTCAAAGCGCTTTACACTTCACCCCCTGGCAGACTTTTCTGAGAAACATTCAGCCATGTTACAATTACTGCACGAAGACTATTCGTTCACAGATCTCCTCTGTCTGTGGCTTGGATCTCATTGATACAGCTGAGTGAACGGTGGCAATGTGGGGTGAACGAAATTGTTTTAACCGCGACGCCACTGCGCCTTATGTTAGTCCGTTCGATATATATATGACAGGTACCTCACGTGGCGGAGTTCCAGGAGCGTGGAGCACTGCGGATGTTTTGCTATCTGCTAAACGGAGCTCGAAGCCACGAAAGTGTCGACTGATCAGCAGCCGGAAAACAAATCTTTGGTTGCGTCTGTTGCTGCACGCGGCAAGAAGACGCCGCACGTCGAACGAGTGCAGGGCCCCTTCCAGTAGCATTAAAAAACTGTCCGAGTCTGATTCGAGGAACGCGGACGAAAACCACCAGCTGAGGTCTATCATCAGACGGACGGAGTTGACAAGGGACGATTGCGTTCTTGTGAAGTTTGAAGAGGAACAATGTGCCTCCTATTAGTCTGGGAATGTGGTCGGTATCAACACGTCGTATCACCACGGAGTATATGTAGCACCACACAGACAAGACGGCTATCACTGTAGTTCGTGTTCTACGCTGGATGGCTTCGTTGTCTCGGCCAAAACTTCGCGAGGTATCTGCCTGTCATTTTGATATTTTTCCATGTTATTATAACAAATTCAACAGCCTTAAATGGCTCGACAGTTCTTCAACTGAAAAAAGTTAAATTGCTATTTAAATGTCCCCTTTTTCTTGCTCTGCTGATAGGTAGCATTGGTTCATGCGAACAATAGCATGATATACGTTATTTGTGTAATTTCAATGACCCATTCAACGGGGGGGGGGATCGCACTGAACATGCGGGGCACAGCGTAACCCCATTGTAAATAATGTGGGTGCACACATTGCCTTTTACTAAACTCCTACTAAATAGTAATAAATGTATTGCCAAATATGCAACAATGAATATAGTAATAGCATACCATATAATATATAGTAGTTGGGGGTAACGTGACGATATCTGGTATGTAGAACGGCTCCTAAAACTTATTTATTCGTTTGTCGTGTTACTAAAATTCTGCAATTATATTAATAGTCAGATAAGATATGTGCAAACGTGACAATGTTAACCATTTCCGCCATCATTGGAAATAAGTAGGTCAAATCGTTTTTGCCTGTAAATGTATGTGCTTTGCCCCACGCTACCCTATGTTTATGGTCGAGTGGATATTTGTTATGTGAATACAGGGGGTGGTGGCGGTGGGGGTTATTGGACCAACACACACTGCAGCTACCACAATGCACCTGCCACTGAGCAACTTGTATATGTGGGTATAGTAGACATGACAGCTGCCCTTGACCTGCATTATTCCAAATCGAATTCTCTAGAACAAGTTTTATGCTAACATGTTGAGATTGGGAAGTATACCACGACACTGCTGATTTAATCTAATGGGTGGTATCTCTTATTAGTCTTGTTTTATCTGTCGAAGGTGCTTTTAAGCAGCTTAATGACTTTCAATTGAAGTGGGTCAACCGGAAGTTTACGCACCCGTTTGTCTCATGTCTCATGTAGTTATACTCCAAACAGCCCAATCTTGAGCTAACGCAGGATTTTGGACCAACGGCTTTTAGTGTCTCTTCCGAAAGACACATGCAAAGTGGGGTGAATGAGTTTAATTGGCTCATTATTTAACACATTACTTCTTCTACTTGCGTGTGCCATCATCTGCCTGGGTCTGATATCTTGTCCGGTCTTCTGGAGCCACTCGCCTATAGTTGAGTCGTGCTCCGCGAGTCTTCGCACGGCCCAGGGTAGACAGGGTAGACAGGGCAGCCTCCGCTGATGACGTGGTCGGCCATTTGGACGGCCCCACTTTGGGCCAGGCCCCAGAGTAGCATGGAGGCGCTGAACCTCCCAACGCTAAACCGCAGACGGTTTAACCTTGTGTAAGCCCGGCGCGAGAGGTCGGCACCTGCTGGGTGAAGGTGTGGGCACGAATTGGTGTAATGCTGTGATGGTGGATGTCCACGATTCGGTCCATGTTGCCTGAAACAAGTGTTCCACAGACTCCTGTGGACTGACTGAATGAATCACAAAAAAACGGCGTTTACATCCCGATCGGCCTGCCATACAAGCTCTGCTGAGTACTCAGGCCTATGATAATAAAGCATGTCCATAGATACTGCTATAATGTGTTCTTCTTATGCATGTGCTTCACCCCTACTACTGCGCGTGCAAGAAACTGTAGCCTATTTCACGTAGTTTCTTGGCACGAACATTATAATTTTCAAATTTGAAGGAATTGCTCTAATATGAAAAAGATACGGTGTAAGGCTGAAGTAAGGGTTGTGGCAGGGGTCTCAACCTTCCACCTATTTGTAAGGCCAATTAACCATACACCTCACACACCCCTCGTTTTAGCGCAATCACATTTTTCATTCTCGAGGTCCAAATTGGTGTTTTTTTTCGCGAACATGAGGGCGACCCGAACGCGGTACCACGTTCCCTTGCATGTTACTATGATGTCAGTGTTTGGAAGTCATAATAAAACGCCTCGAAAATAATTAATTTCGCTTTACTTTATTGTGTGAATTGTTTCAATATAAGTCAAGTTTAGAATAATTTATTATGCATCCAGGGAGAGACTGCCTCTGAAGTCCGTCTTGTTCTTCCGCAACATGTTGAATACTCTCTCTCCTCGTCAGCATTGGTGTGAGGGATGACCAAGACAAGCTTGGCCACATCTGCAAGTTCAGCAAACATATGCGTGCCACCAACAAGCTTGCAGTTTGCAAGGTGTCTCCAGATGACGTCCATCCTGTGGGTGTAGTCTTTGCTGCCGTCAATAAGTTTTTTATGCCGCCTTTTGCCACACCTCATCCGGAATGTCAGTTAATTCTAGACGTTAGTATGCAGCTGTTGAAGGTTGTGAAACGAGACAAAACTGGGTTGTAGAAGAAAAGGTAGACTTCAGTCATTGGGTCTTCAAAATTACTTCTCAGTCTCTTGAACCTTGGTTGGCTCTCTCCACCAGATTTGAAATAGCTCTTGGTACATTCGAAGACCTCGACGTTCCGTGACTCCGCCTTCTCAAGACTCAGCCATCTGGTGTTGACCTGCTTGACGACTGCTGTGTATTCGACATCACAGAAGGTACAGAAGTCGCTGATGAAAACTTTCCTCTTTGCAGACTTGTCGAGACTTTATTAACCCTTTCCGCCTGAAATGAAAATAAGTAGGCCAAATTCTGTTTGCCTATGAAGGAGTGCGCTTTGCACCAGACTGCTCGAGTACGTATTCGTTAGGACAGTGTACGGTAGCGGTTATAGTTATGATTAAGCTTATGGTTTTGTTAAGGGTTATGGCTAAGCCTTTGGTTTGGGTTTTGATTATTGTCAGTGTTAAGCTTATGGTTTCGGTTATGGTAATGGTTATGGATAAGCTTATAGTTTGGGTTAGTGCTAGGCTTCCAACGAATATGCACTCGTCTGCTCTGCTCTGATGGCATCCATTCCTGGCCTCGTTACAGCAGAGCCTGCCCCGTGAATGCAATCTGGATTGCTCTCTTTTCTGGATACCTGGTCACTAAACTGGTCCACCACACTGGTCACTATAGCACGAGTTTCAAGGTTGGAACATTATTATTTTTAACATTGAATTGATATAGCCACCACCTCAACAGTTAATATAGTCTTGTTGGTGCTGTCAATGCAAGGAGTCTTCAATTATATGGCTGCATCTTGGTTAACCACGTAGGCATACGTGAAACAACTAGTCCACAGGTGAACATTTACACTAGCCGTATGGTCATGCACTATTAGACACAGCGGTAATGGCAATCGTATCGCAAGACACGCCAACAAATTCGACGCGGGCACATTGCTATACATGCATGCACACCAGATAAAGGCAAGTTCGCTTCAGGAGAGCTGATAAGGTATATGATTGACACATGCAGGTGAATACAGGGGGTGGTGGAGGTGGGGGTTATTGGACCAACAAACACAACAGCTACCGCAATGCACGTGCCACTGAGCGACCTCATATAGAAGTCTGACGGACGTGCCATCTGTTTGCTGTTGTGACCTGCATTATCCCAAATCGTGCTCCTTAAAACACCTCGTTTTAAGCTAACAGATTGAGATTGGGAAGTGCACAACGACACTGCTGATTTATACCGGTGGGTGGTATCTCTTGTTAGTCTTGTTTTATATGTCGAGTGTGCGTTTAAGCAGAACAATGAGTTGAAATTGAATCAGGTCAACCCGATGTTCCCGCACCCGTTTGTCGTGTAGCTGTTATTTGGTATATTATATTTCGTGTGTTTTTCGCAGCTCGATACCCCGTCGACTCCCGGTGTATTTGCGTTTACAATGAAATGGGGACGAGCTTATGCAGACCTTTCTCTGTTTGTATAAATACACCAACTACTTGGTAGGTTGGTAACGGGAAATCCAATTTTATTCATACCCAACAAGGATTGCCGCTGTGCACACAATAATAGTTACAAAGTCTGCCACAAATTGTGCACAGCCTGGTATATTACTGATTAAGCTGGTGTGTATGACCAATTAGTAAACAATACCAGATAAGATTTAACATTAGTAATATTTTCTACTGTAGCTAGCAACTGCCGAAGACAGTCTTTACCAAAAACCCTTGCTGCTCTTATACAAAGCGACAGCTTACAAAGAAGGAAAATATATCTATGTTCAGACAAGCATACATAATTATATGTATATAGTGCTAGCTAGAGTAATTACAATGATATACACAAAAGTGGGGGAATAAAAATCCCCGATATAACATTCAGATCAATTCGATATTTAAACATGTTGACACGTAATATGGAAGTTTAGAAAGCATATCGACACAGAAGTACAAATACATCGGGAGGGTGGATGGGAATAAATTCAGAAGCTCGGATAATGTTCGTATGGCGCAGCGAAGAAAAGTGATTCAAAACATGGTCCCGCTCGCTATCTGCAAATTTCCCCAGCGTGCACCGCTGGCCAGTAATATTTCCCGAAAAAGTCACATGATCGGTTGGTGTAATTGGGCCCGCTTAATTAAGCGCCTTATTATATATGTGTGTGTGTGTGTGTGACCGACGTGACTTCTCCATGCTACTGTGACCTGCGTTATTCCAAATCGTGCTCCTTAAAACGCCTCATTTCATGCTAACAAATCGAAATTGGGAAGTGCACAACGACACTGCTGATTAACACTTTTGGGTGGTAACTTTTATTAGTCTTGTTTTATCTGTCGAAGGTGCTTTCCGCCTGAAATGAAAATAAGTAGGCCAAATTATGTTTGCCTATGAAGGAGTGCGCTTTGCACCAGACTGCTCGAGTGCGTATTCGTTAGGACAGTGTACGGTAGCGGTTATAGTTATGATTAAGCTTATGGTTTTGTTAAGGGTTATGGCTAAGCCTTTGGTTTGGGTTTTGATTATTGTCAGTGTTAAGCTTATGGTTTCGGTTATGGTATTGGTTATGGATAAGCTTATAGTTTGGGTTAGTGCTAGGCTTCCAACGAATATGCACTCGTCTGCTCTGCTCTGATGGCATCCATTCGTGGCCTCGTTACAGCAGAGCCTGCCCCGTGAATGCAAACTTGATTAATCTCATTTCTGGATACCTGGTCACTAAATCGGTCCACCACAGTGGTCACAATAGCACGAGTTTCAAGGTTGGAACATTATTATTTTTAACATTGAATTGATATAGCCACCACCTCAACAGTTAATAGAGTCTTGTTGGTGCTGTCAATGCAAGGAGTCTTCAATTATATGGCTGCATCTTGGTTAACCACGTAGGCATACGTGAAACAACTAGTCCACAGGTGAACATTTACACTAGCCGTATGGTCATGCACTATTAGACACAGCGGTAATGGCAATCGTATCGCAAGACACGCCAACAAATTCGACGCGGGCACATTGCTATGCATGCATGCACACCAGATAAAGGCAAGTTCGCTTCAGGAGAGCTGATAAGGTATATGATTGACACATGCAGGTGAATACAGGGGGTGGTGGAGGTGGGGGTTATTGGACCAACAAACACAACAGCTACCGCAATGCACGTGCCACTGAGCGACCTCATATAGAAGTCTGACGGACGTGCCATCTGTTTGCTGTTGTGACCTGCATTATCCCAAATCGTGCTCCTTAAAACACCTCGTTTTAAGCTAACAGATTGAGATTGGGAAGTGCACAACGACACTGCTGATTTATACCGGTGGGTGATATCTCTTGTTAGTCTTGTTTTATATGTCGAGTGTGCGTTTAAGCAGAACAATGAGTTGAAACTGAATCAGGTCAACCCGATGTTCCCGCACCCGTTTGTCGTGTAGCTGTTATTTGGTATATTATATTTCGTGTGTTTTTCGCAGCTCGATACCCCGTCGACTCCCGGTGTATGTGCGTTTACAATGAAATGGGGACAAGCGTATGCAGACCTTTCTCTGTTTGTATAAATACACCAACTACTTGGTAGGTTGGTAACGGGCAATCCAATTTTATTCATACCCAACAAGGATTGCCGCTGTGCACACAATAATAGTGACAAAGTCTGACATAAATTGTGCACAGCCTGGTATATTACTGATTAAGCTGGTGTGTATGACCAATTAGTAAACAATACCAGATAAGATTTAACATTAGTAATATTTTCTACTGTAGCTAGCAACTGCCGAAGACAGTCTTTATTAAACCCTTGCTGTTCTTATACAAAGCGACAGCATACAAAGAGGGAAAATATATCTATGTTCAGACAAGCATACATAATTATATGTATATCGTGCTAGCTAGAGTATTTACAATGATATACACAAAAGTGGGGGAATAAAAACCCCCGATACAACATTCAGATCAATTCGATATCTAGACATGTTGACACGTAATATGGAAGTTTAGAAAGCATATCGACACAGAAGTACAAATACATCGGGAGGGTGGGTGGGAATAAATTCAGAAGCTCGGATAATGTTCGTATGGCGCAGCGAAAAAAAGTGATTCAAAACATGGTCCCGCTCGCTATCTGCAAATTTCCCCAGCGTGCACCGCTGGCCAGTAATATTTCCCGAAAAAGTCACATGATCGGTTGGTGTAATTGGGCCCGCTTAATTAAGCGCCTTATTATATATGTGTGTGTGATCGACGTGACTTCTCCATGCTACTGTGTCCTGCGTTATTCCAAATCGTGCTCCTTAAAACGCCTCATTTCATGCTAACAAATCGAAATTGGGAAGTGCACAACGACACTGCTGATTAACACTTTTGGGTGGTAACTTTTATTAGTCTTGTTTTATCTGTCGAAGGTGCTTTTAGGCAATCTAACCTGTTGAGGTATGGGATAGAAAACAACGTAAGTTATTATTTATGTCTGTGAAAGCATTGCGTATGTTTTATTTGCAGTATGAGTTGACTGTTCTGTTACAAACAGTACATCGAAAATGATACTTGCTTGAGCTATCGGCAACAATGCAAGGATATTTCTGACTACATTTCTTGTTGGAATGGAAAACTATCAATCTTAAATGGGGCTAATGCGTGAGATAGTAAGCCCTGGACGCGAGAGCGTGAAATTAGTTAGAAATGCGTGAGACTCACGCCGAATGCGTGAGAGTTGGCAGGTATGACTGTTCCGTCAACGTTCAGATCCAGCGACGAGGTAATATCTTGGCCGAAATCTGAAAAAATATATTTCACCTAATCGACGAAAGATCATCTTTTTCCGCACCGAGCCATGTGTATCGCACATGCACGGGTCATATTTGGATGTGTCGGTATTAGCATGGAGGTACTAGCATGGAGGTACTATCCCAAACGATGACAACGTCCAGGGTGTGACCCATTTTGTGCGTGGCATCTGTAACGAGTTCCACGGTCGGTGAGTGTCTCGTAAAAACGCCGGACGTCCGGTTAAACTGTAAGAAGTGAAATAGCTATTTAGATGTCCTCTTTATCTTGCTATCGCAGGTAGCATTGATTCGTTCGAACATTAACATGGCATACCATGTTTTTGTAACTCCAATGACCCATTCCGGGGTGGGGGTGCCGGGAGGGGGCAGAGTGCACCCACCATGTGGGGCAGAGCGTATCCCTATTGTACTATTGCAAATAATGTGGGTGCACACATTGTTTTATAATGTTTGTTTTAACATTACCTCTTCCTAAATGGTAATAAATGTATTGCCAAATATGTAACTATAAATATAGTAATAGCATACCATATAATATATATTAGTGGGGGTAACGTGAACCGGGGGTGCGATTTGCCCCACGTGACGAAATTTGGACAATGTGTAGAACGGCACCTAAAACCTATTTATTTGTTTGTCGTGTTATTAAAGTTCTGCAATTATATTACTATTTAGATAAGAGGTGTGCATATGTGACTATGTTAACCGTTTCCGCCAACAATGAAAATAAGTAGGTAAAATCGTGTTTGCCTGTAAAGGGGTGCTCGTTGCCCCACACTACCCTTTTTCTTCGGTCGAGTGCGCATTCGTTAGGACAGTGTACGGCAGCAGTTAGGGTTACGGTTATGGTTAAGCTTCTGGTTTGGTTTTAAGGGTTAGGCTTGCCACGAATACGCAGAGGTGTATATATGTGACTTTATTAACCCTTTCCGCCTGAAATGAAAATAAGTAGGCCAAATTCTGTTTGCCTATGAAGGAGTGCGCTTTGCACCAGACTGCTCGAGTACGTATTCGTTAGGACAGTGTACGGTAGTGGTTATAGTTATGGTTAAGCTTATGGTTTTGTTAAGGGTTATGGCTAAGCCTTTGGTTTGGGTTTTGATTATTGTCAGTGTTAAGCTTATGGTTTCGGTTATAGTAATGGTTATGGATAAGCTTATAGTTTGGGTTAGTGCTAGGCTTCCAACGAATATGCACTCGTCTGCTCTGCTCTGATGGCATCCATTCGTGGCCTCGTTACAGCAGTTCCTGCCCCGTGAATGCAATCTTGATTGCTCTCATTTCTGGATACCTGGTCACTAAACCGGTCCACCACACTGGTCACCATAGCACGAGTTTCAAGGTTGGAACATTATTATTTTTAACATTGAATTGATATAGCCATCACCTCAACAGTTAATAGAGTCTTGTTGGTGCTGTCAATGCAAGGAGTCTTCAATTATATGGCTGCATCTTGGTTAACCACGTAGGCATACGTGAAACAACTAGTCCACAGGTGAACATTTACACTAGCCGTATGGTCATGCACTATTAGACACAGCGGTAATGGCAATCGTATCGCAAGACACGCCAACAAATTCGACGCGGGCACATTGCTATGCATGCATGCACACCAGATAAAGGCAAGTTCGCTTCAGGAGAGCTGATAAGGTATATGATTGACACATGCAGGTGAATACAGGGGATGGTGGAGGTGGGGGTTATTGGAGCAACAAACACAACAGCTACCGCAATGCACCTGCCACTGAGCGACCTCATATAGAAGTCTGACGGACGTGCCATCTGTTTGCTGTTGTGACCTGCATTATCCCAAATCGTGCTCCTTAAAACACCTCGTTTTAAGCTAACAGATTGAGATTGGGAAGTGCACAACGACACTGCTGATTTATACCGGTGGGTGGTATCTCTTGTTAGTCTTGTTTTATATGTCGAGTGTGCGTTTAAGCAGAACAATGAGTTGAAATTGAATCAGGTCAACCCGATGTTCCCGCACCCGTTTGTCGTATAGCTGTTATTTGGTATATTATATTTCGTGTGTTTTTCGCAGCTCGATACCCCGTCGACTCCCGGTGTATGTGCGTTTACAATGAAATGGGGACAAGCGTATGCAGACCTTTCTCTGTTTGTATAAATACACCAACTACTTGGTAGGTTGGTAACGGGCAATCCAATTTTATTCATACCCAACAAGGATTGCCGCTGTGCACACAATAATAGTGACAAAGTCTGACATAAATTGTGCACAGCCTGGTATATTACTGATTAAGCTGGTGTGTATGACCAATTAGTAAACAATACCAGATAAGATTTAACATTAGTAATATTTTCTACTGTAGCTAGCAACTGCCGAAGACAGTCTTTATTAAACCCTTGCTGCTCTTATACAAAGCGACAGCATACAAAGAGGGAAGATATATCTATGTTCAGACAAGCATACATAATTATATGTATATAGTGCTAGCTAGAGTATTTACAATGATATACACAAAAGTGGGGGAATAAAAACCCCCGATACAACATTCAGATCAATTCGATATCTAGACATGTTGACACGTAATATGGAAGTTTAGAAAGCATATCGACACAGAAGTACAAATACATCGGGAGGGTGGGTGGGAATAAATTCAGAAGCTCGGATAATGTTCGTATGGCGCAGCGAAGAAAAGTGATTCAAAACATGGTCCCGGTCGCTATCTGCAAATTTCCCCAGCGTGCACCGCTGGCCAGTAATATTTCCCGAAAAAGTCACATGATCGGTTGGTGTAATTGGGCCCGCTTAATTAAGCGCCTTATTATATATGTGTGTGTGTGACCGACGTGACTTCTCCATGCTACTGTGACCTGCGTTATTCCAAATCGTGCTCCTTAAAACGCCTCATTTCATGCTAACAAATCGAAATTGGGAAGTGCACAACGACACTGCTGATTAACACTTTTGGGTGGTAACTTTTATTAGTCTTGTTTTATCTGTCGAAGGTGCTTTTAGGCAATCTAACCTGTTGAGGTATGGGATAGAAAACAATGTAAGTTATTATTTATGTCTGTGAAAGCATTGCATATGTTTTATTTGCAGTATGAGTTGACTGTTCTGTTACAAACAGTACATCGACAATTATACTTGCTTGAGCTATCGGCAACAATGCAGGGATATTTCTGACTACATTTCTTGTTGGAATGGAAAACTATCAATCTTAAATGGCGCTAATGCGTGAGATAGTAAGCCCTGGACGCGAGAGCGTGAAATTAGTTAGAAATGCGTGAGACTCACGCCGAATGCGTGAGAGTTGGCAGGTATGACTGTTCCGTCAACGTTCAGATCCAGCGACGAGGTAATATCTAGGCCGAAATATGAAAAATATATTTAACCCAATCGTCGAAAGATCATCTTTTTCCGCACCCGAGCCATGTGTGTCGCACAAACACAGGTCATACTTGGTCGTGTCGGTATTAGCATGGAGGTACTATCCCAAAAGATGACAACGTCCAGGGTGTGACCCATTTTGTGCGTGGCATAGCTATTTAGATGTCCCCTTTATTTTGCTATCGCAGGTAGCATTGATTCGTTCGAACATTAACATGGCATACCATATTTTTGTAACTCCAATGACCCATTCCGGGGTGGGGGTGCTGGGGGGGGGGGGGCAGAGCGCACCCACCATGTGGGGAAGATAGCATACCATATAATATATATTAATGGGGGTAACGTGAACCGGTGGTGCGCTTTGCCCCACGTGACGACATTTGGAAAATGTTTAGAACGGCACCTAAAACCTATTTATTTATTTTTCGTGTTATTAAAGATCTGCAATTATATTACTATTTAGATAAGAGGCGTGCATATGTGACTATATTAACCGTTTCCGCCAACAATGAAAATAAATAGGTCAAATCGTGTTTGCCTGTAAAGGGGTGCGCGTTGCCCCCACTATCCTATGTCTTCGGTCGAATGCGCATTCGTTAGGACAGTGTACGGCAGCCGTTAGGGTTACGGTTATGGTTAAGCTTCTGGTTTGGTTTTAAGGGTTAGGCTTGCCACGAATACGCAGAGGTGTATATATATGTGACTTTTCTAACCGTTTCCGCCTGAAATGAAAATAAGTAGGCCAAATTGTGTTTGCCTATGAAGGAGTGCGCTTTGCACCAGACTGCTCGAGTGCGTATTCGTTAGGACAGTGTACGGTAGCAGTTATGGTTATTGTTCAGCTTATGGTTTCGTTAAGGGTTATGGATAAGCCTTTGGTTTGGGTTATGATTATTGTCAGTGTTAAGCTTATGGTTTGGGTTAGGGTAACTGTTATGGATAAGCTAAAAGTTTGGGTTAGGGCAAGGCTTCCAACGAATATGCACTCACCTGCTCTCGTCTGCTGGCATCCATTCCTGGCCTCGTTACAGCAGTGCCTGCCCGTGAATGCAATCTTGATTGCTCTCATTTCTGGATACCAGCTCAATAAACTGGTCCACCACAGTTGTCACCATAGCACGCATTTCAAGGTTGAAGCATTATTATTTTTAACATTGAATTGGTATAGCCACCACCTTAATAGATAAGAGAGTATTGTTGGCGCTGTCAAAGCAAGGAATCTTCTATTATATGGTTGCATCTTGGTTTGGTTTATAAAGCTGATAAGGTATATAATTAACACATGCATGTGAATACAGGGGGTGATGGCGGTGGGGGTTATTGGAACACGTGACACCTGCATGTTGCTGTAACCTGCATTATTCCTAATCGTGCTCCTTAAAACACCTCATTCTACGCTAACAGATTGAGATTGGGAAGTGCACAACGACATTGCTGATTTATACCGGTGGGTGGTATCTCATGTTAGTCTTGTTTTATATGTCGAAGGTACTTTTAAGCAGCAAAATGACTTTAAATTAAAGCGGGTGAACCCGGTGTTCCCGCACCCGTTTGTCGTGTAGCTGTTTTTAGCATATTATATATGTGTGTGACCGACGTAACATATCCATGCTACTGTGACCTGCATTATTCCAAATCGTGCTCCCTAAAACACATCATTTCATAACAACAGATCGAAATGGGGAAGTGCACAACAAACTACTGATTTACACTGGTGGGTGGTAACCTTTATTAGTCTTGTTTTATCTGTCGAAGGTGCTTTTGAGCAGCATAATGAGTTGAAATTGAAGTAGATCAACCCGGAGTTCCCGCACCCGTTTGTCGTGTAGCTGAGTATAATATTAATATCACGGTAGGCATATGTGTCTGCTCTATTCTCACATGAAGTGGATGCTAAGACGTGTTACGCATAATAATAACAATTATAAAATATTTACTAAGCTTAACTAATACATGTTATAAAGTGTGAAGTTAATATTGCTAAGACGTTCGTTCTATCCATACTTCATACAGTTATTGGCTTACACGCTTATGTCGAGTGAGTTTCTCGAACGACAATGATTCTCCATATTTTCTATCTTGCATTGCAGTCTTAATTTCCTCTTTTTCTAAGCCTGTGTCACGTTTCAGGATGTCAATGTAAATGAGCACATATTTCCCTGGTTTCCTCACTCCAAGCTTTGGTAACCAGTGCCCCAATCTATACACTAGCTTAGTCTCGCTCTTGGAGCTGTGACCCGTGAAGCACATCCTTCGTTGTCTGATCTTCTCTGAGAGTTTTGGCGCCTCCCCAAGCAGCTCTCTGTTTGTGGCGTACTGGTCACAGTGTATGTTTAACGCCATCCTGCATATTTACATGTAACATCCATGTATCTATCGCATTTAATATTGTCCATACATTGCCATACAGCAGCACTGGCAGCGCGATGTTCGTAGAGTTGGTTGGTGGAAAAAGGCTGCAGTCTCATTCTTTATAAGATTAGAGCGTAGCTGAATAAACTGACACAATAAAACAGTATAGAGTAACCATTTGCAGATTCCATAAATATTTAAAGCATACCCAATTATGAAAGGCACGGGCATGTCTAATGTATTTTTCACCACGTTAAGTATATAACATGAGTAAGTAAGATATGTATATTTATGTGTTATTTATAACATATTATCAACACGATTTGGCTGAAATATGTACATATATTATTTGAACTGGAACATATTGCCAATAACGCAGATCTAACCGTTTGAGGTGTGGAATAGAAAACAATGTAAGTTATTATTTATGTATGTGAAAGCATTGCGTATGTTTTATTTCTACGGTGAGAAACAGCAAGGCAGGGTGGAGGCAGTGTCAGGAAATAAATGTATAGTGAGATGGGGAAAACGAAGGCAGGCTGGAGACAGTATCATAAATTACAGAAACGCATGCTTAGATGGAGAGAAACAGAAAAGCAGACTGGAGACAGAGCCATAAAGTATAGAAATGTATGTTGAGAAGGTGAGAAACCAGAAGGCAGGCTGGAGACAGTGTCTCCATCATGCCTTGCGGTTTCTCACCAATTCAGCATACATTTATTTATGTTATGACACTGTCTCCAGCCTGCCTTGCTGTTCCTCACCATCTCAGCATATATTTCTCTACTTTATGACACTGTCTCCAGCCTGCCTTGCTGTTCCTCACCATCTCAGCATATATTTCTCTACTTTATGACAGTGTCTCCATCCTGCCTTGCTGTTTCTCACCATCTCAGCATACATTCATTTATTTTATGACACTGTATCCAGCCTGCCTTGCTGTTTCACACCCTCTCAGCATACATTTATGTACTTTATGACTCTGCCTCCAGCCTGCCATTTTGTTTCTCTCCATTTAAGCATAAGTTTATGTAATTGATGACACTGTCTCCAACATGATTTTCTATTTCTCACCATCTCAGCATATATTTATTTATTTTATGACATTGTTTCCACCCTGCCTTGCTGTTCCTCACCGTCTCAGCATATATTTCTGTAATTTATGACATTGTCTCCAGCTTGCCTTGCTGTTTCTCAACATCTCAGCATACATCCCTATACTTTATGAATCTGCTTCCAGCCTCTCTTACTGTTTCTCACCATCTAAGCATATATTTGTATACTTTATAACACTGTCACCACCCTGCCTTCCTACTCCCCCCATCTCAGCATACATCTATTCATTTTATGACATTGTCTCCAGCCAGCCTTGCTGATTCTCACCATCTCAGCATACATTTCTTTACATTATGACACTGTCTCCATCCTGCCTTGGTGTTTCTCACCAACTCAGCATACATTTATTTATTTTAAGAAACTGTCTCCAGCCTGCCTTGCTGTTTCCCACCATCTCAGCATATACTTCTGTATTTTATGTCACTGTCTTTAGCCTGCCTTTCTATTTCTCAGCCTCTCAGCATATATTTATATATTTATGACACTGTCTCCAGCCTGCCTTCCTTTTCCCCCCATCTCAACATACATTTATATTCTGAGACCGTCTCCACCCTGCCTTGCTGTTTCTCAACGTCTCAGCATAAATTTATGTACTTTATGACATTGTTAACGATACAGATGTTCTTTGAATTCAATTAAGCCACGGCTGTAGGCAAATTCATCAGAAGAACAATTATATACTGATTCCATCCATACACGTGTAGGCAAACGTGTCCCCTTGGAAAAGAGGATCCTGTAATATCGTGTCTGTAATAATGAACACACTTGCAACCTCTCATTCATCATATCTAAGTGCATATGGGCGGCGCCTAGGAGAATGCTAATAACGAATTAAACTTTCAGGCCTCATCATCATCATCATTATCATCTCAGCCATTGTCAGCCCACTGCAGGACGAGGGCCTCCCCAAGCTGGTACCACACACTCATGTGGGATTCTAAATAAAATACCCTCTTTTAACGTCCCATGCGTTTGTCGTAATATACACTCTTGTATCGTCCCATGCGTTTGTTGTAATATGCCAGGCCATGTTTTCAGTTGACACTAAGGGTGTGATGAACCCTATGTAGCATCAGTTTGCGAGTTGGCTATTTCTAGATTGCCACCATGCCATAAATAATGGAAACGGGTAAAATAACTGTCAACTGTTTTATTTCAGCGTTTATGTCATGGAATCGTTTTAAGGATAACAGTGTTGGCCTACTGATATAAATAATAGCGATCTATATTAGCAAAGTTAGATCAAATGTCTAGTACGAACATTGTGAGAAATGAAATAACCACATTTATGTTTAAAATTCGCTACAAGCAGCAATCTGACCAAGAGAGTGTAGGACGTGACACTCTTACATGTTAAGACTACGAGCGGTCAATCTTCGTGCTGATAACAAAGGAAAAACTATACAATTACTAACAATAGGTGCGCCGCTGGCCCTATGATATATACACAGCAAATTGTACAGGCGTATCGTAGAGAGATAGAGTGAGTGATACACCAGGACGTGACGCACAATGGTGGCTTTGTATTACGACCGACCGTGAAAGTGAAATCACAGAGATGGTAATGGCTTTATCAATGTGTGATACTGAATAGGTTCCATTGAAATAAG